>JAEIHY010003182.1:0-24433 GCA_018904565.1 Drosophila tsacasi
TTGTAAGCTGCAAGGGTATATAAACTTCGGTTTGCCGAAGTTAGCTTTCTTTCTTGTTTTATTTGACATGCGGAGATTGACTCGGCTGTTGGTGCTGATCGAGAATATATAAACTTTATAGGGTAAAAAAATTCTTCACAAAATTGCAAAATTTATACTAAAATAAAAAAGTCCTACTGTGGTTTAAACAGATAGTTGTCAATCATTAGTACATTCTAATATTAAATAAATTTCTTCGGGTAACTCTTATCCGTATCTGAACGAACATACGTTGCATACTCTCAGGCGTCTAACTCAAGGAAGAAGAGCTTTGTTTTTCCAAATGTAAAATAATTAATTGAGCTTTACAAAATGTTGTTTTTTTTTCAAAAGATCTTCTGCTCAAGTATTCTTTATGTTAAACGTTTATTTATTCATTTATTAATCTAGTAAGTGAGAAAATAGCTAATTAAATATGTAGCTTGAAGTAACATAAATATTAAAATTATTTGCACATGTTAGAAATGCTTTGCTAATTTTTAACAGAATTATAATAATAACCCATTAATATTCGTGATTGTTTGTCAGGAATTAAATTTTTAAGGTACTCATATTTATATTAAAAGAAAACAGTGTAGGGATAAATTTGAATAATTCCTTTATTACATAAAATAATATCAAAAATGTCTGCTGATATTTGGCAAAACCCCTAGGCCAACCATTGACGCACCAACTCAGCAAGTTTCTCCTTCGAGGCTCGCATTTCCGCGGAGTCAGTGGACCTGATAGATCCAAAGTCTGAACAATGCGAGGCATTGGCAATGAGGGTGGCTCCCTCGGCAACGCCATGGCCCATCGGATTCCAGGGATCCAAGGCGCCGTGGGTCATGTAGATATTCTCAACTCCCGGCTCCATGCCTCCAAAGTCCTCATTGGTCTGTGCCGCGTTGCTGTTGATCTGGGCATTGCCGTACTGCGAACTAAAGACATCTCCGCAGAGGGTCGTGTACAGGGTGGCGGGGAACTTGGTGCCGAAGGGCTGATTCCTGGAGCCAGAGCTCTGGTACCAGCCGTACTCATTGCAAGTCTGATAGTACCAAGGACGACCTGTGACGGAGAACGAGAGCTTAGGGGTGGTCCTTCCAAATTGGAATATTCGCACATACCAGCATCGAAGTGATCCACTCCCCAGAGGTAGTACTCGACGGTGCTCGAGTAGGTGGCATCGATGCAGCTGGGCATACCCCAGCCCCAGTACACAAAGTTGGCAATGGCCGTGGCGTCGTCGCGGAAACTCAGCAGATAGTCGCAATAATATTCAATGTCTCCAGTGCTGTGAAATAAATTAAACTACAAATTATTTAATAAATTAATATAGACATATATCCCTACCTCTGGTACTGAGCCACTCCAGAAAAGACGTTCGAGATACTGCCAAACAAAGACCACAAATCCAGATCGTTCTGGTCATCGAAACTGTTGCACAGGCGCAACATGGCCCTGGCCTCCGCTCCACGCTTATTGGCAAACATGGACTCCAGCTCGGCAATGCCATTCTGGATGCGATCGTAGCACTTCTGGCCGCCCAGCTCAAGGAAAGCCCTGCCCACCACCTCCTTGTATTCGGTGAAGTCAACCTTGGCCAGAAGCGGGGCACTGGAGGCCCAGCCACCGACAACTAGGTCGGGATACAGACGCTTAAACCACACCACCATGGTGGCCGAGTAAGAACCGCCGGCCAAAAGCACCTTGGAGTTGGCCAGCTGAGCGTTCTCCGACTTCAAAAGCTCAATGCATTTGACCACATCGGCCAGGGCCTGCTTCACATGCAGGTACTTGAGGTTCGCCGTTGACATGGTGCTATTAATGAAAGAAAATAAATTAAATGGAAAATAGTATAACATTTAGAAGGCACTTACGAAGTAGGAACACTTCCTCCATAGTAACGATGTTCAGTGTAGACAAGGACACCATTGTGTTCCTGTGCCATGTCATACCAGTGGCCACCGCTTATCATGCTCTGCTCGATCTCCCACTCGCCGCCCAAATAAATGAAAATGGGGCTGCCCTCGGTTTGGAATTCATCGTTGATTAAATAACGCTGTAAATATTTTAAACATGAAGATAAAATATTTATTTCACCAGGAATTTTTTAAAAGGTTAAAGAAACTGTTCAGTTTTTCGTTCACCAAGTAATTCACTTTCAATATGAATAAAAGTGTATTTGAATTAACATACCATTTGGAAAGTCTCAGTGTTGGCATCGTCAAAGTTATCCAGCTTCTGAGTGATCCATTTTTCCTGAACATTTGCCCGCTTGGTGACCACTTGCTGTGGCGGACCGCGGCTTAAGTTCTTGAGTGTCCTAACCAGAACGGGCACATCCTTTACTTTGGAGGTTTCCAAAGCATGGCCTAAGGCTAGGATCAAAACCACTGCCAGGCAGACCAAACGAATCGCGACCATTTTCACAAATGAACCTACTAACTGGACTGACTAAGCCTTATAAGTTGACCATCGACGCTGTCGCGTTTTAGAGTAATTTGCGGCTACGATAAGGATTGTAAATTTTACACTTGTGATAAGTGACCGGCGACTTGATATGATAGCCTCCAAACTTAAGATTAGAATTCCTGCTTGCAGTCCATCGTAAATCGATCCAAATTCATGGGAATCTTTGGTGGAACTAGTGGGGAAATCCCTATTTATTGCTGCACGACAATCAAAATCACAGCTGGCTCTTGATTACCTAATCAGGCTGGTCATGAAATGTATTTTAGCTACCATTTTTTTATAGAAAGATATATTTGATAGATATACATTTTGTTTGTCCAGATAAAAATAATACTATAAATCAATTCTGTTAATCAACAATTTTGCGTTTTTCTTTTCCTAGAAAAAGGGTGTGTTTTATTCTTGGCATATCGATACGAATCAACAATCACTAATCGGTTGAACTGTAACACATATTGATTAGATTTTCCTTTAAATCTTATCGTCGTTATACATATAAACTGAATTTCCCATCAACTGAGTGGTTATCACAGGTTATTTAACCCATTCGCGAACCAATTCGGCAATGCGCTCCTTTGAGGCCTTCATCTCAGCCGTGTCACTGGAGCTGATCGAGTTGAAGTCCTTGCAGTGGGCATACTCTGTGGGATAACCATATACCATAAATACCATTTGATTAATTTAAACCATCGGAAACTACTTACCTGGAATGACGGTTGCCTGATCTGCATCCTGAATTCCCATGGCCCTCCAGGGATCCAACTGTCCATGTGTAAGATAAACATTTTCCACGCCCGGAGACAAGCCACCAAAGTATTCATTGGTAGTGCTCACCTGGCTGTTAATGAACGCGTTGCTATACTGAGAGCCATAAATATCGGCACACATGGTGGTGTACAAGGTGACGGGGAACTTGGTGCCGAAGGGCTGTGCGGTGGAGGCGGATGTCTGATACCAACCAAACTCATTGCAGGTCTGGAATATCCACTGGCGCACTGTTTATATTAAGTAATAAATATACTGCAAATATTGCAAAGATTTAATTGAAATTGGTAAAGTTGACTCACTGATATTGCCCGTATAGGTGGTGTCCAGGAGCACTCCGATGATAGCATCATAGCTCAGGTCGTAGCACTTGGCACCGCTCTCATCGAAAACATCCAACAAGTAACCGGCCACGCCAGTGAGATCATTCGATCCCGACATTATCTTCTGGCAAACACCCTCGATTTGACCAGCGCTAAGGGATAGGTGTAAGAGTTATTATTTAAAACAATGTTGAGGTGGCTTTGCACCAACTTATGAGTCTGCACTACGCCCGCAAAGATGTCGGAAATCTCGCTAAACAAGGTCCAGATATCCAAATCGCTATAGACATCGAAGGGCTCGCACAGCTTGAGGAGGGCCTTAACCTCAGCTCCTCGCTTGGTTGCGAACATGGTCTCCATCTCGGCAATGCCTTTCTCAATACGCTGGTAGCAGTCGGAGCCACCCATCTGTTCTATGGATTGGCCAGTGACCTCCTTGTACTCTGTAAGGAGAATGCAAAAACAATTTAATAAAAATCGTATCATTCAAATAACTAAACTTACCAACAAAGTTAACCTTGGCCAAGAGGGGCGCACTGGAGGCCCAACCGCCAGCCACCTTGTCGGGATAGACCTTCTTGAACCAGGTGACCATGGTAGCGGAGTAGGAGCCACCCACAATGATGACCTTAGAGTCGGCCAGGCCTTCATGGGTCGCCTTAATGGTGTCGATGAAGTAGGCAAGATCGGCCAAGGACTGATTAACAGTAAGATACATGATGTTCTCATTGGAGAGATCACTATAAAGATTGGAACATTATATCTTTTGGGATATATATCCTACTCAAATGAACTACTTACGGAAGGGGCTTGCTCTGTCCGTAATAGCGATGCTCTGTGTAGGCCAAAAGACCATTGTGCTCCTTAGCCATGTCATAAATGTGGCCACCAGTTATTCTGCCGGAGGAGATCTCCCATTCTCCGCCGAGATAAATAAACAAGGGTCCACCAGATTTATAAAGAGCATCATTGAGCATGTAACGCTGAAATAATAAAGAGTAATTAATACAAAAATTAGATTAGATTATAAAACCTTTAGTTTGAAATAAAATAATTAAAATCCGACAACGTATCACTTTCAAATAGATTTTCATAATTAAAATAATCCGTAGGATTATGCAACAAATCCATAACTACCATTTGCCAACTGCGTGTCTCTGAGGCATCAAAGTGATCAAGTTTCTGCTCAATCCACAGGGTCTGCACTATGTCAGCTCTGCTCTGAGTGGCCGGCTGTTCGGGCTCCTCGTGAAGCCGCTTGAAGGTCCTCTCGAAAATACTGCCATTGCCTTGGGCTAAGGCCAACAGAGCCAAAGTAATTCCCAGCCAGAACTTCATCGTTGATCGTTGGTTGTTGAAATGGGACTGATCAAACTTTAGCTGCTTATGTACCAACTAAGTTACTTGCCTTAGCTGAAAGCCAAATCTTATCGGCAGAATAGCACTTAATTAGCGTTTTTTTAAGCCAGTAAATAATATTGTCAACTGGGTTAAATAGATTGTTGGCGTTCTATGCCATTTTATTGGCCGGCAAAAGCCATGCGGCGCCTTATCGAGCACAGTATTGTGTGTGGTGGCAGGCAGCGTTTATTTCGATTACCAATCTTTGGGCTTCACTCACTTGGAGGGTACTTAAAATGTAGGTAATAGAGTTACCCGATAAGGCTTGTACAAGCTATTTATTGTACCCTTTCTAAGTGTGTTTTACCTTTTCAGAGAGATTTGCAATGCTCGAGAAAATATAAGCAACATTAAGTTATTATTAATTACAACGATATGATCGAAACCCTTTTTTTTAGGCATTTTTAATAATTTCCAATTGGTTTACTTTGTAGGTTTTGAGAATTGTTTAACTTTCACATATAATATACAACTTTTTCAGTATATTTAATATATTCTTTATTCTCAATTACAAATGGATTCCAAACATTCAACAAGCGCAGAGGTTCTTTAATTTTTCTAATAGCAGACTTCCCGTGCGATGTGTTTTTTCCAATTCCGATTCTATAGACATTTTCTCGAGGGGCTACCCATTTTGTTCGCTTATGAATAGATCTCAACACGTGTTCCAAATAAAAAGGAAAACATCAATCCCTTAAGCAGTTCGATTTTAATTAGGCCCATCTCTCAGCCGGAAATGCCACTCCACTGACAAACCCCTTGAGAGATTGGGACGAGAAATCGCTGAACACTTGCACATCAAACACGTACCAAGTGCAGCTCGACAATGGCAACGAAGGGTTAATGTTAACCCTGGTGCGGTACGTTTCTCTTACTCCAGATAATAGATGGAGAAGGACAGGAAAAGCGGGAAATGCGTGACATTACAAAGTGGATTATAGGTTGGCCGAATTCGGGGAAGGAACTATTAATTTATGCAGGTTCGAAAGCATCAAAAGAGTCGCGAAAGGATGTGCGTGTGCGGCTACCATTAGCATACCAAGAGGGAAAATTCAGCAAGAAAAAAATGTTACCTCCTATTTATTTGCTGTATTATTGTATTTTCTAATATTTGTAATTATTTGGCTTGTAATTATAATAATTATATGTACAGTACGCATTAATATGACATATAAATAAGGTGTGAATGGAAAATAGATAATAATAAAAACTTGTATATTCATTTTTTCAAAATGCATTTACATGATGTTGAGGCTCTCGTAAAAAATATCCCCTTCCTTCTTCAACATAAATAAAATTATGTTTGATATCCAAACAGTTTAATTGATTTGTATTATAAATTAAGGTTGTGATATTGTTATTTTATAATATTTTCGAATTTACCAATTTTTAAGGTCATCTTCTACGATTCCGACTGGAATCCCACGGTCGATCAACAGGCCATGGATCGAGCTCATCGCTTGGGCCAAACCAAACAGGTGACCGTCTACCGACTCATCTGCAAAGGAACCATCGAGGAGAGGATTCTGCAAAGGGCTCGAGAAAAGAGCGAGGTGAGTGATCAGGGACAGGAAACCCAACCAAACCGAACCGAACCCTAACCAACCGCAAGCTCTTCAGGTTGCACCATTTTCCCTTTGTTCAGTCGCATATTAGGCACGTGCTTTGTTGGTAAAAAAAAACCCTCCTAAGATCCCCATCCCTAGGCATTGTTGCGCCTTTGGGTTTCTATAAAAAAATACTCAATGCGAAACACGAGCACTTGTGGATGGAATCGGGATGGGTTGAGTTGGTAGTAAACCAACACCGGAAATTAATTATACAATTGGTTAGGCGACATTTCTGTTACGCCTCCTGGGTTCTTTATAAGTACGGGCACTTCTTCGCTTTTCTTGTGCATTTATTGCATTTAATTACCGAAACAGAAATCCCCCGATTACCATATAAAAGTATTTCGGGCCGACAAATAAGTAGCTGCGGCCGAATTCCGGAACTCTGAGGCGCTAACCCCAGACGAGTTTTATTTCATTTCCTGCCGTGAATTCCCGGTTTCTTTCGTCTTTCAATTGAATATTGGTATTTTCACCCCCGATTTTATTTCCAGATACAACGCATGGTCATAAGTGGCGGCAATTTCAAACCCGACACACTCAAGCCGAAGGAAGTGGTCTCATTGCTATTGGACGACGAGGAGATCGAAATGAAATGTGAGTTGATTAGAGATTTTTATGGAAGAGAAATGTTTAATTCCCAATTTATATTTATTAATTCCTTTGATGGCAGATCGCCAGGAGGCCAAACTTCAGTCGTCCTCACCGATTCCAGCAGAAACCCAAGGCGAACGCAAAAGACGCCATCCGAATAAGGTAAGAGTGATTCGACCCGGAGTAAATCTTGTTAGAACCGAGCGGTCTGCTAGCCATTTCATGCATGATCCAAGCCAACCGTCTAATGGCTGTTTATTAGACCAAGTTTGCACTTGCTACACGACAAGTTTCGTCTGCTGGCTGCCCCCTAATGAAAGTAAATAATCTGCTGAGCGAGGCTCAAATTGCGGATGCGTCCCCATATACAGAGCACAAAAGCGGGAAGCTGGCCCGGGCCGGCTTTTTCCTGACGCTTGTTCTTGGCCTATGGCATTGCAGAGGTGGTCATGGTCACGTGATTCATGCAACATCACCAGACAGACACACACACTCACAGACGCACAGCAACAAAGACAATTCAATTTGCTATAAAACTCAACTCATCGTCTTGGCTGGTCTTGGTCTGCTACGTAGCGTGCTTTGAACCTACTCCATGAGCCACTAGTACTGCCAGCCGACTATATTCATTCATCCAACTGTTGTGCACGTAGAAAATTATATAAATTGTTTAATAATCTATTAATTTGTGTGGAGGAATTTCAATTCTTGAGCTTACTTTCGGGATATAGTCAGAAATATTTGCAGAAATATGCTTATTAATATTCTTTATAATTTAAAATCATGATCTGCTCTCACTCTCTGGTAACTACATATGTCAAGCATATGAAACATGATCCAAATTAATGTTTTTATAACTCAAAACCACATATTTCTCTGTGTGCATCTTTAGTCCCTACCAGATACTCCATACACTCCAAAACAAACACTTTGCTCTTACCCTACTTGGACTGGCATTCGCAGTCTCTCGGAGACTCTTTTAAAAAACAGTTTGAAGTGCTTTTTGGTTCGCTTTGGTTTCGGATAGGATTGGTTTGGCTCGGCTTGGATCTCGTCGGGGTGGCAGGCTTTAGCTTACTCCACACCACAGCACCACTGCATACTATCCACCTCCAAACTAGGGCCCTCGCTCTTGCTTCTTCTTTGTGTTTTGTTTTTGTTGGTTTCGCTAAATGATTTTGTGCGTTCAATGGAACACTGATTATGGTGTGTGGTGGTGCTGCTGCTGCTGTAGCTTCGTCTGCCTTTGGGCCTGTGTCTTCGCCTTGGTGGCTTCTTCCGTTTTTGGTTCTGCGGGTACTTCTTTTTTTTAGTAAATCGGGTACTCGAACTCCACTCAAGTTCATATGCCACCGGCCGACACAATGCTATATAATGGCACGCAGTCATATCCCTCACCCTGGCCTCTCCTCCGACGAGGTATCACTTCATTTCATTTACGGTCGGAAGTTCGAGTTTCCAATGCTCGAATGGCAAGTAGCACGTTTTATTTTTTACGTTTTCAGGTTAAGTGCAGCCAGCGTCTTCCTTTGGGCCTTTCGATCGGAGGAACAGATTCTGCTGCCAAAGATGTGTGTCGCAGTTGTTTATTTCTCTTTCTTTGATGGATAATGGTATATAATTTAAATTAGAGCTCTATGCCCTGTTGCATTTTATTGGTGGAGAAATTTAATCAAGAACTTTTACCTTAATTTGGACTTAATTATAATTGATAACACAGGTCCGCATGGTTTTGTTGTTGAAAAACGAAATATCATTTCTAACGTAATTTTGTGCGTAGAATCCGAATCAGAAATAGTCCATCACGTCAGGATTTTGAGATATATGAGGTTATGTACTCGAAATAGTAATTTGATTCTTGGTAAAACTCTAACATTGACCAAATTATCTTTGCACGGAGTTTAGGTACCCGCAAAAATTTAACAAAGAGACTTTAAGGTTTTAGATGGTAGTACTGGAGTATTTTGTTTTTAAGAAAGTATTGAAATCTCTTCCCTTAAAGTGAGCAACAATATTAAATTCCTCATTACCCTTTAGCTATAAAAATAAATTACTTTTCAAAATATAATTAGGTTTTAACTATATTATGCAAAATATGCATAATAATTATTATAAAGCAAAACTCTTCTTTTAATTCGATATTAACCATTACAACTTTGTAACCATTTTCCTCTAAACTTTAACAATGTAACATAATTAATCTCTGAATGATTTAACAAGCGGCGGAGTAAATGTAGGAAAATTGCTACTGTTTTCCCAGCAATTGGCTATCAAAATCTGGGCAAAATGTATGCAAAACTCTTTACCTTACTTCCGAGCAATTTCCTCAAGCATGGCAATTACCAGAAGGCCCTCGTCCAACCCCCAAATGCGTCCCGTTCTTAGCACCAACCTCCGCTTGACCAGCCCATAACTCAAGTCTTAGTTTTGTTTAAGTTTGGCATGAATGATTTTAGTGCCACATACCAGAAGGAGGGGATGGAGTATAAAGATAACTTGGCATAAATTATAAACGGTGTAAGGGGGCACCGGCGAGCAGATACAAGCGATAAACAGTTGCTGTAGAAGAATATATATCTCACTTCCGCTGGCCATTAAAATGCTAATTGATTTGATTGTTACATTTGGAAATTAAGGTATAACTTTTAATGATATTTGTTTTTATTGTCTTAGGATGTAAATATGGGTGGCATCACCACTCCGGCGACCACTACGATTCTACGAGATCTCGACGACGATGTGGCAAGCTGCAGTTCAGCGGCCAAGCGTCTCAAGCCGGATCCAGACGAGGATTTCATCGACGTGGGCATTCAGTCCTCTGCCTCCAGTGTGGGCACGGATAGCAACCATCCGACCCTTAGCCAGGAGACCTATGTGCCCGGAGCCACCAGTGTCCAGCAAATGGACAATGATTCCGACAATGAAGCTCTCGTGGTGGATGGCGATAGTCCCACGCTGATGGGTCAAAACGAGTCAATGAGTGAGTACCCTTTTCTACCGTTTTATCCTTAAAACTGGGTATACAAAATTACTTAAAAAGAAAATATTAACGTATTTCTATGATTTATTTGTTCGCTACACCGGCACTTCCTCTTGCAAAGATCGTGCTGATCGCTGAAGTCAGCACTTCGGCATACCCAGAGAAATGTGGGTAGCAGAGAGACATAACTTAAACTCGGAACATACAGATATGTGTACTTATATATTTCTCCCCCCAACAAACCGATCACTTTTATAATGATTAATAACTCAAATTATATTTGGTAATCACCAGCAATATGGAGGCAGCCGAAAATGTGGTCTACCGACTTGCTACAAGCATGGCTCAAACCGAAAGCATGTTGCTTGTTATGAGTTGCCAATTGCATGTGGGATGTGCAACGATTGCAGCTTGTTAGCTCATGCGATTTGCATTCGCGGAGGGGATTAGTCGGGGTGACTGCAAAAGCAGAAACATTTCAAATTTGTTTAACAATTAACCAATCGAAAGTACAAGACGTTGAAAAGTAGGCAACGGGCAAAAAACGGACGTAACAGCAAACATAGAAAACAAAATAAAAACTGATGTGAAATCGAGACAAGTGCAGCTTCAGCAGATCGCAAGTTGCACGTTGCAAGTTGCTAGCTGCTAGCTCGTAGCTGCTGCAACCACAGTTGCTTGAGGAGGGGACCAGGTACGATGGCATCTGTGACTTGACCAGTTTGTTGCCTGTTTGTTTGGCCAAATTGTGGCACACTCACTGATTGGCCCGCAATTCGCTGGCGAACGCAGCTAATTTTGCCTATGTCCCCGTTTCATCTCGTTACTGCAAATGCGCGTCTGTCGCTTGATAACGTTTTCATTACAACCTGATGTGCGGGCTGGGACTCCTACCAATCCTGCTCCGCCTCTGGCTACCCCTTTTGTGGGAGACAGTGATGGCAAAAAGTGGGAATATTCAACAAAAATTCATTGAATTAGAAAAACATTAGATAGAAAACCATTTAAAATAGGAAGTCAAATGTAACTAAACTAGATTCCCGGAAAGGCCATCAATTTATATATTTTTTGTTTACCAAAGAAACTAACCTCTCATTACTGCCGGAATATTTCTCCAGCCTCGGAAAAGCACGCAACCCAATTTAATGTTGCCGCAGTTGATTATGTTTGGCTCGCTTGTCACTCGAAGTTCGATTTTTTTTGTCTTCGGTTTGTTTTTTTGCTTAGCATAAAAATGCCACGAAAAAGCAAGGAAAGCCGTAGAAAGAGGCAAAGAAAAAGCCGACCGAATTGCGGCTCATAAATAATTTTTTATGTGCACAGGGCTTGGCCAAAAGACATAGCTAATTTAATCAATGAGCTCACGTGTTGTGGCTACATAAATTGCCAATCCGAGCAGGTTGCTCTTGTTTTGTTTTGATTTCGTAATGTTAACCGACATTTATTGGCTGTTTATTGTTTCGCCGGACAAAATGAGGAATTGTCATGAATGAAGAGTTAGTCCCTCTTAAAACAAATTGGTTCTTTTGATTCAGCAAAGGCCTATAGTCTGGGACATAACTGGGAAATCGTCTTATTACCTAAAGTCACTAAAAGTTTAAAAGAAAAATTCCTTAAATTACACCTAAAATACACCGCTTGATCTTCCAACAAGACCAATGATTTCATCTAAAAATTCCCAAGTACGAATTCCTTGACATGCTAAACGGGCAGATCCTAAACATTTTTTTAACTGCGAAAAATTACAGATACTTTGATATTTGCTGTGATATTAAAATCAAGATTTAAGTAAATTATTTCACCTCAAATTAAGCACAAAAAATCCTTTAAACACTCTGACCTTGAGATTTATTTTAATATTTTACAATTGTATTTATTTATTTCTTGTTTATTACAATACAAATTTTCATAAAACAAGATTAAGTTAACTTTAAGCTTAATTTTACACAGCAGCACATTTTTCTTTTATGATGAGGAAATTTTCCACATTTTTTTAAGCTAACCATCATTCAAATTTCCCAGTGCGTGCTGCACTTTTCCGCATTTCGCATTCCCCCACTCCCGTTTTAATTGTCTTGTGTAACTGCAAGTGGAACAATTTCTTAATTGGACCCCACTCAACTGGGACACGTGCCACACATATGTGCAACTTTCACATGAGCCCAAAACATAATGTCTGCCACATTGCTGAGACTAAGCACTGGGCGATGGCCATTACTCCACCCCAAATTAAATATTCATTAGGCCAGACACACGTAGATCACCAGATCCTTGTCCACTTTGTCAGTGGAGCTTGTGCGACATGAAAATAATTAAACCAAAACACTTGTTCAGCAGATAAACAGACCCGTATGTACGTATATAAATCGGAGCTCCCAGGGAACAGCGGCAAAAAAGTATCTCATAGAATACAAGTTAGCCATGAGTTACAATTACGCTGCGAATCTTGGCAGCAAATCAAAACTGCGAACAAAAACTTTGATTGGCCACAAAAATTCACACAGACGCAGCAGCTAATTATAAAAGGAAAAAAAAAAAACAAAAACATTCTCGCAGGCATACGAAAAATGTGCGTTTCGTTGAGCATTCAGAAGTACCGAACTGAACAATCAATTGCATAGGCTCGGCTGCTAATGGTAATGCCTCGATTTCAGCCCAACTCGCTCTGGCGCATAAATTTACACCTTATTGGCCCCCATAGCGCCCATAGCGAGTACGTGCCGTGGATCTCGGGTCCCCGGCCCGGCCCGCACAGCATCGTTTTGGCCAATTGCAGTTGGCCAGCCGGATTGAAACTCTATAATTAAAGTGGTTTTGACTCAAATTGGTTAATCATATTTGCAATGTGAAAATGAAACGAATCCGCTTAAGAATTCCGATTTAGACATTTGTGTTTGCATTGCATTTGCGGCATTTAAATGCTATAAATATCAATTGGCTATTAAGTAAGAAAAAAATATTAGAGCTTGGAGAATGATTAATAGTTAGGTACTATTTAACAAATGTATTGGTTTAGTTTTAAATACAAAACATGGCATTATCATTATTATTGTTATTTAAACTAAATAAATAAGGATAGGAAATTCGACAATAAGGACAAATATTTCACAAACTCTTTGTGATAAATTTTTCTTACTGATTAAAAAATATATTTATTGCAATTTATGGTTATAAAATTATTTTTTATTTAATTAACTAGGCTAGTTGTTCTTTTTTATAATTCCGATGAAGGCTCCATTAAATGATAGAAAACACCGAAACCGAAAACTCAATAGGAGCCTCTACACGCACCCCTAATGATCCCAAAAAAAAAGAACAGACTTCTCGCCACTTAGTCAGTCGTTCCTTCGGGTACTTGTATATAATTTTTTAGTGCCAGCTCCACCGGGAGAGGGGAAGGCTATGCCATCTGCCAACGGGGTGGTTGGTCATTAAGCCAATGTAGCGTAAAATTGCTGGCGTTTCCGTTAGTTCGAGTCGCATCTGTGGTGTCGATTTCACACATGTTATGAGCACTTTGCGGTCGCCAGATTGATGACTCTTTCGGTGAGTCCTTGTCCTTGCCAGCTAATCCTCGAGGCTCGCAGTTCCGGCCAGGAAGTGTCCAGTGCTTGGTCGGTCCTTAATTTAAAATTCTTGTGGCAGAGCCAGACAAAAAAAATCGTAGTGTGGTTGTTGAAAATCATGACAATGGTAACTACAAACTGCCTAAGACGATGATGAAGTTGGGCGACATGGCCAGCAGAGACCTCCTCCACCTCCTGCCGGGCCAGAAGACAGCGGAGATGGCGTTAGAAAGGCCAGAGGAGCGGGTATCCAAAGCCAGGCAAAAAGTGCGATCGATTGCAATGCGCACCGCATTTCAATTGGCTGCAGGAGCGGAATACAGTTGGCCAGGCCGGCCGTCCACCAACTGGCCACGAAAGGAATTGGGTTATGACCTCGAATGCGTGTCGCCACGGGCGACTCCACAATGCATCTGCCTCGAGCTTCTGGCTTCCATCGATTCGCGGATCCGTGGGCTCGTGATTGAGCCGTTTGGGCTTAGAGAGTACAAAAAACTTAGGTTTCTTTCACATTTTTTTTAGCTGGGCTAGGGGGAAGTGCAGTAAAATATGTCTAAAGAATAAATTTGCTTTAAGGCATTTCTATTGTTTATGCTGTCACAAAATAATATTCTTTAAAGTGGTTTTTATACCGTGTCCAGTGAAAAAAGTAAGCTTAACTTAACCAGAAGAAAGTTGGCAAACCTTTTTGAAATAATTTAATATTTATTTGATTAAAAAAGAAAACAATCTCTTTAGGAAACTAAATATTAATAGGAATAGACGAATTTCCCTATGAAGATCAGTGGTATAAATTTCATAGTTAAATAACCTTTTCGGTTTAGTAACCTTGGATTTTTTAGACAAAAAATGAAAAAAAAAAAATAAATGGCGGGATTGACTTTATGTCAATATTATACAAAAACAAAATGTAAACAATTTAGAACGTTAGAAAAATGATCTAAAATATAAGAAAATTTTAAAAAAAATTAAAAACATTTTTTTTAATCTTAAAAAAAATTCTTAAAATGTCTTACAAATGCACTCGAAACTTGCCATCGGCCTCGGGTTTCTCGATCCTCCGCTGTTATCCTACAGCTTATCAGGCACCAACGCGATGGCAGAAGCAGGGACCTATGGACCGGACTAAGTGGGCAAGCTTCCACAGTCGGTATCAGAGCAACACTGCAAACGTTTCTAGACCGGTAGATTCCGACGACAGGCTGATTATCCGCATGTAAATGTCCCTTTTGATTTTCAAAAATTAAAGAAGTCATTACCAACTCACTCATCTGAATTAAAAAGAAAGGCAATTGGAACTTTGTTTAACTAGATTGAATTCCTCCTTCAGGTCAGGCGGCAGTGTCAGGTCAAGCTGTAATGTCAGGTCAAGCGGTAATGACAGGTCAGGCAGCAGTGTGGTTTCGAAGAGCGCTGCTTCTGATAAGGAGCACCTGCAGCGACTGAGCAAGCCACGATCCAGTCGCTCAAAGTACACTGGACCACCAAAGGAGGTATTCGCCTATCGCCCTCAGACCACTGGACGACCACCTCCTCGTCTGGAGCGCGGTCGACCCACCAAGAAGCCGAAGGTTCCGTGCTGCTTCCAGCACGAGGATCTCGAGGCAGAGTTCTGGGCCAACTTGCGTTTTCCCGTCTCTCGGAAGGCACTCGGTGCCTACCCCAGCAGGAAGACTTGCAAGCTGGCCGAACCCCGCAAAGATTTCTCAGAATACCGTGTCGAGGAGGAAATTCCCTGCCGCCGGAAAATGCCACTTCGGCAGTGGATATGCCATCTGGATCGACTTAATGATTTGAGCCAGCCAAATTGCCGGGTTCTAGCCGAACTGGAGAGGTGTTAGCCATGGTCGGGATCCTAAGGATTCACAATAAGCTACAGTTATATTCACTCAAGAATGAAGCTACTGATTGAGTTAGTATAACTTTAGTTTATTGTGAATCTATTTCAGTAGACTCGATGCTCCGAACGAATACAAAATCAAAGGCTTAGAACCATGATTCGATAATAAACCTAACTCTTTGAGTTTGCCCATCCAAAATCTTATCATAGACAAGAAACTTCAAACAAAAGTCTTCTCAAAGACAATAATACTGGACTTAGTACTTAGCATGTTTATTATTTGTTTAATGCTGGATTCTATTGGGACACTAAGAAAGGAGTAATGCATCTCTGCAAATGTCCGTTTTCATTCCGGTTCGAATATCCTAAAGGATAATGCAACTAATACCTGGTTTATTGAACAATATTTCTTATAGTAGGCCCAGCTTATTTTATTTGTTTTTTTACCTTCGGGTCTCAGATATTTCAGCCTCATAAGACAACAGTAAAAAAAATTAAAAAGAGTATTTATAAAACAAAAAATCTGAAAAAAATTTGATAAAATTGCAAGTTTAAGTTTTGGGCCAAAATGAAGAGCGGAATTCCGTCGTACGCCAAGTTTGAGCTCACACTAGATCCCAATGAATTTGTAGAAGTGGTGAGCACTCCGCCGAATCCTAAGGCACGTGAAAAGCCACGGCAATCCTGGGAGTTATGGTGCGAACGTAACTCGAAGCCGGTCAAGCGGACAAAGCACAGTTCTGCCCACTGTCTGACCCGTTGGCAGAAGCAAGGACCCATGACCAAGAATCAGTGGAAGGACTTTTACGGTTGGGCTCTGCAACGAGCACTTCCACGAGAAACTGAGCTGCCAAAGCCGGAGGAGGAGCCTTGCCCGGCGAAATACCTGCCTTGTGGCCGTGCGAAGCGCCATCTGGACGAAGATGAGCTGGAGAAGAGGATGAGGATGTTGGCCACGCCTCGAAAGATCACCGAGAAGTACAAACGGCCAGACTACTCGCCTACGTACTCCCCTGTGATCTTTTGGGGCCAACCGCCACATCACGATCCGGGAAGACCCTTCAAGCCACCCCACGTTCCCTGCGGCTTTCCGCATGACGATATCGAGGCAGAGTTCTGGTCTCAGCTACGGTTTCCTGTGCGCCGCGCCGCCCTCTTGGGCCAGGTCACACCGCGCCTTATAAATCTGTCCAAGCCCCGGATATACCCCATTCCGTGTAGGCCGCTGGGGCCCTTGGATGTGGCACCGCCACCCCGAAAAAAGTTCACCAGGAAAGGGTGGCAACAGCACCAGCTCCGCTTGCTGTATCTGTCCCAGCCGGTGTCGCGGTCCACCGCTGAATTTTATTTCTATTCGGGGTGTCCTTGCTGTGCCCATAATGCTACAAGAGCCTAGTTTTAAATTGTATTGTATTTGTGCTGTATTTCTTTACTAAATCACTGTTAAAACTTTGGCCAAAAGTTTGGGTTTATTTCTGGACAATCTATTTCGTACGGATCTCGTACCATCGTAGGTAGGGAATATTTACATTAATAGTTCTTGCTAGTCCTTGAACTTGTTCAACACCTCGCAGAACTTGATCACAGTGCTGATGTTCAGTTGGGAAAGACGCTGCAGATAGTTGATATAGTCGACGTCACTCTTCAGGATCAATATCTCGCAGTTCGCTTTGCTTAATTTCACATTGAACCATCCGAGGGCATCCGAAATTTCAAATTCCAAATCCTCCGATTCGTTCAAGCACTTGAGTTTAATCTTTTCGTGGTTGGTAACAAAACGAAGGGCCGCCGTTGGCTTTTCCATTTCAACACTGAGGGCCAACATTTCCCTCCTGATCTCTTTGAGGGAGTCCAGCTTGAACTGGAGCCTGTCACCCAGGATTTTGAGTAGATCCCGACATTGTTGGGACTTGGCACCCAGTCGCTCCTTTAGGTCCTCAATATCGCCATTGTAGTTCTCGGGGCAGGACATAAACTCGCGCACATCCGTGATGCGTTGTACCTGAGGAACGTTCAGTTCCGGGGAACTGATAAGCGGCTGGATAAAATCCAAACTCTCGCCTGGCGTCATTTTGGTAAAACAGTATTTACTTTTCACTTAAAAAATTTTAAAATATTTCAGTCGCTTCGCCTGGAAGGGAACCTGAATAAGACGATATAAAAGGTCTCTATTATCAGCTAACTTTTCATTGACTACTGCTTTTGCAATATCTAAAAATCCGTTTTGAGCCATAAGCTCTAACCGAGTAGGCGTCTTTTCCACCTTCACTCGATGTTGTATCAGAATGTTAGTCATTTTTTAACCTGCGCCTGAGAAGCACACAAATTGCATTTTATATTTTTAGTTCGATTATTATTTTTAAGGGCCCGTTTTAAATTTGTGCCTAAATTTTCTGTAAAAGTGGTTTGCTAGCAATAGAGCCGCCAACATGAGTATCTTGACAGAGGAGACCAAGGACAGCCTCATCATGGAGAAGCTCCCAGGAGCCTCCCAGCCCAGCTGGGTGGAGTGGACCGAGCGAAACTCCAAGCCAATCAAGCGGCGACTCTTCAAGCAACCTCGCGTTGTGACGCGGTGGCAAAAACCGGGACCGATGACGACGGCGCATTGGCGCAAATTCTACGAATGGGCTGCCACCAGAGCCATGCCGAAGGAGCTGCCGCAGGTGGAGGTGGAGCCGCTACCCTGTCTCGAGAAGTATCTGCCCTGCGCAAAGCAGCCTAAGCCGATCGATCCGGAAGATTTTGAGGAGAGTATGGCCCAATTGGCCACGCCTCTGGAACGCAAGATGACGCCGAAGCACGAGTACGTCTATCCCGTGCACACTTACTCTCCCGTCATCGTCTGGGGCCAGCCACCGCACCACGACAAGGGACGACCCTTCCAGCCACCCAAAATTCCGTGCTGCTTCCCCAACGCTGACATCGAAGACCAGTTCTGGGCCGAGCTGCGCTTCCCCATTCGCCCAGCCGCCCTCAAGGCCAAGATCTCGCCGCGTATCCTCAACCTGTCGAAGCCCAAGGTCACGCCGCAGTTCCCGCCACACTGCTATCATCCGGAACACGTCTACGACGACCTGAATGTCAAGTGGCCATTCAAGTCTGATTTCAAGCCGCTATTCAAGCGGAAGAAGTTCACGCCTCAGGGATGGCGCCTCCACCAGATCCGGCTTATGTACCTCTCTCAGCCGGTGACGCGGCGCGAATATGAATATTTCTATATGTGATTTTATGTAGGTGACGAGGATGTCTCTTCCATTGGCGTAATTGTATCAAAAGTATATGTAATAAATCAAGAGTAGTTTATCGTTATCTGTTTAAATAAATTCATGGAAAATATAACTTATCATTTAGGATTTAGGATTGATTTTGAATTTGATTGGATTTATCCATTAGGAATAAATCTGGCTTGGAAACTGGTGTCTGTGCGCCTTTTCCAAGTTGCATTTGTTTATATTTTTTCTACCCGGTTTTTAATAGTAATAATAATATTATTAGTTGATTTTGACTTCATTTTTAAGCTTTGTTTTAAGAAGCTTTTCATACATCCCGTGTCCTAAACATTCTCAAGTCTGAATACTGACCGCGCAAATGTTTAACTCCTATTTGAAAGGAAGTTCAATAAAGATCATTCGTGATGGAAATATGGCTCTTTCTCCAATCTACGTATATAAAATTAAGCCGATAGGACCTCGACTTGTACGCTCATCTAAGAATATTCATGATTTTTTGTTTAAAGTTATGTTAAAAATATTTTCCCTAAACGATTTTCAGGCTGCTTATTATGCGCTCCGCGACGAAACAGACTTTAGCTAATCCGTTAAAAAATTAACAATTTCACACACAGATAAGAATCGCAATTTATTCGACTTTTATGGCTTACAGTAGCTGGCAGGAGGCAGTGGCAGCAACTGCGAAATGTAATCTAAGCTTGCAAATCTGCCAAGGCATAAAAGAACCCAGGGCCCGGCAGAAAAGGAAAAGTATAATAACGAAAAAGAGCCAGGGAAGCAAAGAGGTACTTAGTCATGGACGGCGCATTACAGTCAAAGGTGAGGCCTCCGGGCTCCGAGATTCCCGTACCTCATTTCGTTTATCAGGCGTAACAAACATGCGTCACATTGACTTTGGCACCGGGCCCCGAGAGCTAGGATCAAGGTTCACAAATGATCATCAGTCAAATCAATTAGATAATTGAATGAATGATTTGTAAAATCCGATTATGCCTGCCGGATTCTTATTTCTCTTCTGCCCAGCTCCATTCTCCTCTGCTTATATTTTTTTTTTTTTTTGTAATTTCCCGTATTCTTGTATTATATTTCCCTGGCTGCCATGTGCTTGTTGTTGCTGTTTCTTAGGCTTTCGTGCCAATTGGTAATATGCAGAGGGCCGAAGCCCAAAGTGAATGTAGCGAAAATATTTATTACAACTTAATATACAACTGGGGCGAAGGTAATACTTGTTATTGATAGCAAAAGCTCAAGCATAAGTTCAATGGGGTGGTCTGGAGGGAGGGCAGCGTTAAGGGAATTTATTTTCAATAATTTCTGATGGGTTGGAAAGGGTCCTTTGGGCTTGGTAAATAAGTGTGAGGACTACTTGGGCTTTTACTAGTAGACAAAAATATATATAAAAATGTTTTTAAATAATAAATATTATTCATAGATTAAATTCAACTATAAAGCGTTATTCTAGCATTAATTATCTTTTTCCTTTATTAAATATTTAACAATTTACAACTACAAATATCTTATAGTTTACAGAAAGCTCATGAACTGATTTTTATATATGTAAAATTTTCCTTTACAGAGCTTATAATTTATTATCAAAACATTTAAGCAAACTGTTTGGTAATATTCAACTCTCCCGGAAACTAGCAACTATCAAGTTCAGCATATCCCTTTTCCCTGGTATTTTCATGCAATCCCCAGTTGACAACTAAATAATGCAAAATAATGGTGAATAATATAGCCAAATTTGGTTGTTTGGGAGTGTTTTTGATGTTCTGCTGCAATGCCGCTTCTCTTGACTGAACGAACTCCCAAAAAACCCAAAGAAAACCCCTTGTGCGCTGGGTGAATCGCCTTGGATTGAATATTATTGATAAAACTTATGACTGGCATCCAGAGTTCAGTTCAATAATATTGCAATGCCTCCTTCTGGTGACAATAGTAAAAGTAAACTGAACCTCGTCGTTAAAAGGGGGGCCTCTCTTTCTCATGGCCGATTCTCTTGTTAGGAATTCCTCTGGCGACTGTCGTCCTGTTGGCGATGATCACTGTACCGACTAGACAATGTCGATCATGAGTGCCGATCATCTCGCAGCGATGATCATCGGATGGCCGATGATGATGCTGTTGGCACTTGTGTGCACAGCATACCAAAATAGCTGAGCGCCGCCAGGTGATGTGATGTCGCCGGGCACCAGACGAGATATCTATGTACCGCACTGTATGAGGGACCAGTAGAACAACAACATTGCTGTCTGACAATGTTCGTCTGCCCGCTGATTGCTACTTTTTCCGCTTGTTTCTTGTTTATTTGTTTGTTTGTTTGCCGCAGCAGTCTCTGTTTTATTTATGCAATTTACAGTTAAGGCGACTAGAGTCGGTGATATATTCGCATACAACTGGCGAAACTTTAACCCTAGACGGTAGTCTAGTATATAGCTGAACTTCTTTGATTGATTTTTGTGTATATAGGTTCTAGGTGTAGCGGGAAAGTTGTGCATAGATGGGTGCTAAGATTCCCTTATGAAAATTAAAATTTCTGAAGTAAAATATTGTATTTATTGGCGTGTTTTTAGAAGAATCCATCATATCCATGAGCAAGAAAATATTTTCATAAATTCAGAAATGTTACCTCTTTTTAACATTTTACCCTTTTATTTGCGGGTTAAGATGTACAATATGGAAATATGACCATCGTATATATATTTTCTTTGACAGTTGCCCGAGTCTAGGCCACGATAAAGCTGAACTAGTTTGTGGCTGCCTCTGTGCCATTGTCTCGCGGGGGCATAAAAAGTAACACGTTAAATGCGCGAATATGGTCATGGCACAAATAACGATGGTGCGGATTGTGGGTGCTGGCACACTCAGAGAACGAGATCGCTAGAAATATTCTTGAGGAGACCCAAGGAGGAAGCCCCTCTAGGCAGCCGGCAAGGTACTGGCCTTCGCCATTAATTAAACATTTCGGTTGCCAGCCATAAAATTGTGGTAAATGTAACGAAACTCCAATTTTAATGTTTGTTTTTCGTTATATATGTAGTATATTGGGCCAGATGTTTCTCGATCCCCAGCCAACCGCAATTAATCAATACCGAGTCACCTATAAATTTCCGTTCTGTTTTTTGTTTTGCAGACTTCCTCGGCGACCTGAGCATTTCGCCGATGCGGAGACGTCACCACCCGCGCGGCACAAAGCGGGGCCGTCCAAGAGGCAGCACGCGGCGCGGCGGCGGACACGGCTCGAGCCAGCGCGTGCTGACGCCGACGCAGACGCAGGCGGCTACAACGCCGGTAACGCCGACCGCAGCGGGAGCGGGAACGGGAACGGGAACAGGAGCGGGAACAGGAACAGGCGAGGAAACGTCTTCGCCCCAGCCCAAGCAGGAAGTAAGCGGCGGTGGCGAGAGTGCCGCAGGCGCAGTCTACGAAGAAGGTAAGGACACTCGAAAAAAATATAAAGAAAAAAAGGAAAATATCTGTAAATTGATGCAGAGTCATGTTAAGTCAGGATCAGGATTTGATTATAGAATTTTGTCCATTACTTTTGGGTTTTTTAGTCTGGCAGAAAAGAGTGGTGGAAGGGTTTTTCAGGATAGAGATGCATTGGTTGATATAGCTTGAAAACACTAGATTCAGGCACAGATTAAAGATAAAGATACTCCAAAATGTATTTAATATTTTCCTGTTTAAGTCTAAGAAGTCTGGTTTTTCCAGTGTACACTCCTTCCTTTCCGCCTTACAACCCACACTTCCTCTGTAAGGATTGCCCCCTCTGTTGAATCGAGTGTCACTTGTCGCTAATCGCTTGTCATAATCACGTTTATCGCTGCCTTTTTTCGAAACAAGTATTTTCGGGCACTTATTGTCAGTTTCCTCCCCTAGAGGTTGCATTATCTGAATCTAGCTTTGTGGTTGATCTACCGGTTCCCCTTTCATTCTTTTTTTTATGAATTTATGTTGTTTTTTTATATGTTTCGAGTACGGCCCGCAGGAATACTGCCGCCTTTTTGTGGTACGTGACAATTTTAACACAGTCCCTGAAGGGGGACTTTACATTGCATCCACATTTTTTCAATAAGTTCCTCTTGTGGAAATAATTTCAGATAAAATTGAGATCCCCTTTAGGAGCGGCGTCAAGTCAAGGCAAATATTTGTTTGAAGATTTGCATCTGGCTGCATTGTCACTCCCCTTCGTGACTTTTCCTCGCAGCATCAAAGCTGTTAATTGAATTGACTTGTGGGAAAGGACAAGGACTAATTTACTGATTTAATGCCCTTGCAATTTGCAAGAACACGTTGCAATTCTCGGATTCGATTCATAATTGAGCCAAGTAATTCGCATCTGTGACATGGTAAATTTCCTGAATTTAAAATCACATAAATTTAAAGGGAGAAAAATCCGCAAACAATGTAACAATTTTCAGTTGGATTTTGGGGCGTACGACAAATGATAATTGAATAAATCCGCTTAAAAACCCAGACGCCGGACGAGGGGAACACGTGACAGGAACACGTTCCGTTGCTGCATTTCGTCGGTCGAAAATGGAGGCATAATCGCAATGACAAATACGCAACGTTGCATAAATTACACTCGCCCAGACGGAGGACTTTTGGCAATTAAAAAAACCACAATTGCATGCATCGCAGGGGCAAGCGGATAAATGCCAGGATACGATGAAACGTGCGGCGATAAATGCCAAGGGAATTAGCAAGAAAGTTGCTGATCCTTTGTTCAACTCAAGGGGATGTATTCAAAATCTGCTAATATAAACTTGGTCTTTAAAGTTTTGTATGTTAATACATTCCAGAAGGATGCCATTAAATTAGTCTCTTACTCTATCTTCCATCTATGTTCCGTGTTAATAGGTGACAGTTTTATTAGGAAAACAATTATAATTGTTTTTTTATATAATACAGTTTTGTAATACATTTTATAATAATATCTGTATATTTTTCTCTCAATACAGAATTTACAACCAGTCCCGTTCCCTCAGCACAATCACCAGGAATGTCTGGGAAGCGCGGACCAGGACGACCTCGCTCCAAGACTTCCACGCCAGTCAGCCGAGGAATCCGCGGAGCTCCACGTGCCCGCCGACCCGTGGGTCCTCTACTGGTGCCACTGGGACGCAGTCCGGAAGCCACGCCACCAAGCAGCAGTCCGGCCACAAGTCGAGCGGCTAGTCCATCAGCAGGACCTCAAGGTGGTGGAGGGACTGAGTAGTTTCCCATTAAATTTAAATTTAAATTGCAACAAAACGAAATTAATAAAGATTATAAAAATTGTTAACAAATGAGATGTTTTTAAGGGGGAATAATAAATGAATTAATGGAACCATTAAAGAGGAAGTGTTCAATAAGGAAATGGTATTTCTATATTTTAAATACTTCACTGAAAACCATTTTTATTCTTTTTTTTTAATTATTCAATTGATTTAAAATAATCTCTAAAAATTACAACTTATTCCAAAACAAAAACTGCATTTAATCAGATAATTATGTATAGCTTAGATCACTTTTATGACCCAACAGAAGCTTCATTCCCATCACCTTTGCTGATGAGCAACATAATGTTATTATACCATGTACCGTAGGTACAAAGGTATATTAATTTTGTGCAAATGTATG
>JAEIHY010003183.1:0-10931 GCA_018904565.1 Drosophila tsacasi
TTTGTTTCGATTATTATTTTCGTAAAATTCCTTTTGTTCGAGTTTAAATATGCACAGTGGAGCTTGACTTTTGGCGCCCACTGTCTATAAGAAATATATATGTGTGTATATATACATATTTCCATAATAAATTTAAATTTAATTTAATATATTCTGTTTTCCATGAGGCAGCTTTTTTAAGTTTTTCCTTCTAGTTTTTAAATTGTTTAATTCTCAAAGAAAATTCCAAAATCCTTGTTGAATAGTTTTGGGTATTCGGTTCGTTACACTCGAACAAAGTTTGCTGTGCTCAAAGATTTCTCCTTGTTCATACATTTTTTTTTTATATATTTACTTTGTTTTTATTGTATTGCACTCTGTTTTTTTTTTCTTTTCTTTTTGTATTATTTATTAGTTAATTAAAATGCCCAACAATTCGCATTGGTAGCTTAATGAGAGATTGTTTTGGTTTGTTAATTGGTTTTCGTCGCCTCCGTTTGCTTTTGTTTGTTTTGTTTTGAACTATACAACATCAAAAATAACTCACATAAAATTCATTCAACATCTTATCGTTAAGATAAATTACACATGTATTTTTTATGTATATAAGGTGTATATAATTCATAAAACATTCTAATTGTAATATGTTTGTATGCTTTTGTTTCTTGCTTGCGGGAAAACCGTTCTTATCAATTGATTTTGACCATAAGTGATGTTTTTGCTGTTGTCGGACATAGGATTTATAGCATCTGCTTTAAACGTATGCATGTAGTTCGCTACATATGTAGGTAGTATATGTATAAATATCATATAATGCAATACAATAAGTTGACTGTATATTTGGTGCCCAAAAATATTGTTGCTGTCTTGTCTCGTCTTGTCTGGTCTTGTCTGGGGCTGTCCTGCCCGCGACCGTGGCGACCGTGACTCGACCCCGAAAAACGTTTGCAAAGTTCACTTACCACTTACAAAATATCTGCCTTTATATGGTACGTATCGCTAGTGCTAATGACAAATCGTATCTTGGTTTTACATTATTAGTATTATTATTATTAGTTTTGGTTTTCATATTTAAAGCCATTTGACAACACAGGGAATTTGTTCGTATCTTATTGGGTTTGGTTTTATTACGCTTACGTTATTCTTGCTTGAAATGTCATTGAGTTTAAGGATAATCAATGCGTACGTATCCTAGATCTTCCGTATGGGATCTCTATGCAAAACATCGTTGTCTAAATTACCTTCAATTGTCTTCCGTGTTGGTTTGTGTGTGTGTTTGGAGGTGTCTCAAAAATGTATTGCAGTGTAGCTCGCTCCAAACTGGATTTCCTGACTCTACATATTCCATTTTGTTGTTTTTTTTTTTTGCTATACATATTGTATATAGTATATAATATATTTACTTAAAAATTTGCCAAGGCGCGCAAAATGTTGTTTGGTTTCTATTGGTTTTTTTTTGTTTTTGGTCACATCTTAGGTCGAATATACATATATGTATATATATTTTGTTGTTATAATATTCAATTATGTATGTATAATTGTGTTGTTTAGTTGTGTAAATTTTGTTTTCATTTAATATCTGCTACACATAAAAATGTTCGTTTTCATTGAATGTTTGTTTCTTTTTTTAACAACCCCAGAGACAAATTTGGTGTGTTTTGGAATAGTTTTTTGTTTGTTTGTTTGCTTGTTGTTTTTTGGTTTTTGTTTTTTGTTTCGGCATCATTACCTGCTATGCAATTATTGCTCTATAGTTTTATTTAAATCGAATGTACCAATACTGTATGCACATGGACATCCCATACCAATTGTGGTTGCCATTGAATACATATCGTGTTAGCTTTATTTGCTGTGTTCGAGTTGAGTGTTTTGCTTTAATAATCGTATTTGTTGCTATCGGTTTACACTGAGAGAAATTAGGAAGTTGGTGTTGCTGTTGTTTCTTATTTTGGTTTTATTAGGTTTTAGGTTTCCGTTTAAAATTCTAGAAAAATAAAAGCTTTCTAATTGCTTCTGTTTTCATAAGTTACCCATTTCCTTTTCAACTTTAAACTCGGCCCTCTCTAAACTCCTTTGCATATCCATCCGGCCGAAGCACAAAAACTTTTATTCCGATTTTTCCCTATTTTCGATACAATTTCATCAATTTTCCTCGATTTTCACATTGTATTTTGGTTTTTTATCCAAGTTTTTGGTTCGCTATAAACTAGTAAATATATGTAGATATATATGGTTCATACATACATATATCTTTGTTGGTTGTCAAAAAAGGACTCACTAAATCGTACAGCACATCGATAAACGCTTTTACTTGATTTATTTATCATGAATTATGGCACTATAGTTATTAGTTGCTATGTGGTTTTCTCGATAATACGACATATTCGCCTGGATATATGCTCCAAAAAACACTACTCACACTCCATCTACTCTCCGCAAACACACACTGACAAAAAAATGATGTGAGCAACAATCAATCAATCGAGGAAAACCAGAGGTGTAAAACCAAATCGAAAAACCAATCCCTATATGGTATATAAAGAGTGTAAACATTAAGCTAAAAAATGTTTTCTTTTGTTTATACTTATTCATTGGTTTTTTGGTTTTTTTTTTTCATTTAGTAGCATAGTGTAAATAATTCCCAGTGATATGTACGCAAATTTAACACAACAACTCGTCGAGGGAGTTTTTCTTCTTTTTTTCTTAGTTGTTTTCTTCAAGTTTTTTGGTAATTGTTAGCCTCTCATATTGGTTTCAATCTACACAAGTATTTCCTAAATATTAAGATCAAGCGAAAAGCATTAAATGGTCGTTGACTTAAATGCAATATCTGAACAAAGAGGTTGAGGCAATATATATATATATCTTCATATTTAACCGAGTTCTCGCCACCCCGAACCGGAATTCAAAATTAATAATTGAAGAAATGAAGGCAACAAACATATAATTTCGATTCAAAATGGTGTGTATATATTTTCAAACAAAAACAAAAAATAAATAAAATAAATAGGCTTCAATCCCTGCTTACTTATAATATTATTTACCTATATCGTATTAATATATATATGTGTACGTGTATACATTATAAGTAGGCTTAAAACACAACTCAATATTATCAACAATATTGTTCAACACATTATTCGTTCGCTTCGTGAGTTAAAACAAAATGAGGTTACAAACAATTAGAGTAAAACAAAAAAGAATACTAAAAACTGATGACTCGAGGAACTTTACTTCATAGTTAGGCAAAAATCAAATGTTTAGCCGATTTGTTTATACACATTTTAGGGGGAAGAGGGAGTTGAGTTTGTAGTTTATAGTGTTTAGTTTTTAGTTTTAGTTTTAGTTTTTGTTTCCTTAGTTAACTTTAGAATGTTGTTTCACATGACAAATTGCGATGCACACTTCTCCTTGGTGTTGTCTCTTGTTTTTACTCGTATTATTTTGTTTTTAAACTTATCGTAGCTTCTCTTGGTTTCTGCTTAATTGATTTGCTTGCTTTGAGTTTGAGTTTTGATAATGTTTTTCTTATTGGTTTTATTTCTGTTAGTTTGTTCTTGTTCTTGTTGTGTGTGTGTTTTGTAAATTTGCTTTTGATTACATATTTGTGGTTGCCTGCCCTTTCTGCGTTCAGTTTCCGTCGCTTAATGCTTAATAATGATCTTCTATATATAATATAATATAATATAATATATAATTTTAGTTGATTTTGTTTTTTTGTTTTCTTTTGGTAATTGATTGCTTGTCGTTTAATGTTTTTTTTTTCGTTATCAACTTGACATATGATCGATCTCCCTAAGTCGGCAAATAAATTACAAAAACGTCGTTCGTCCACTGTGTGTTTCCTTCTGGAAGCCGGAAAAACTACATATAATCAACTCGAAAATTTTCCAACTCTTCTTCGAATGATGCTTTTCCCAGCATATTTTTTTGTTTCCGTTTCTTTTTTTTTTGCTTGTCTATAATAAGGCGAAAAATATCATCAAAAAATTGACGTACACTAAATTGTATTTCTATCTGGGTTTCCTTTCCTTTCGCTTTTGTTTATATAATTATTGTTTTACATATATGTAAGTATATGTAGGCATGTATATATAATTTAGTAAATTTGTTTTTGTTTTAGTTTCCTCGTCTCCTAGTTATATGTATGTATGCAGGCCTCTTAATCGGGGACTGTCCTCTATATACGTCTATACATATACATAGGTTGATGTTGCTTCATGGTAATTAATTCATGGAGACTCCGCGTAAAAGTGTAATCGCTTTAAATAAAATACCTAATATATATATGTATATATATACTTGTTGTTTGTATATGTCTGCTTGTATAATATATAGATATATATGCTTTTCTATACATTTATATTAAAATAATTTGATGTATAAAGCGGTTGTTGTGTTTGGGTTTCCCTTATGCTCGTTCTCCTACGTTTAAAAATTTAACTAAATGCAAATATGATACAAAAGACATGCCATGGAGGGGGTGGTGATGGACAGTGGGTGGTGGTGTGGGTGTGTATGTAGATTTCCGTATTCTGGAGCAATTCGAGTTGTGTCCTTTGTGGTTGGTTGGTGCGTAGTAGTAGTAGTAACCGAAATTCTTCACTGATTGCCTGAGCCCGAAATCAAACAGAAACTGGAATCCTACCCGAGTCCTTCTTAGTGGCTAGATGTAAACATATACTCATATTTGCTATATATATGTATATCTTTATATATATATATATATCTTCACGGTCAATATGTATATTGTATATGTATAGTGTTATATATATATATGTTCAGTATCCGCTCTGAAATTTCAACAAGAAATTTGTGTGTGTTTCGTCGCATCGAGGAACAAATTCAGTTTAACAAATTCAAATACTATTCGCGCCCTACTTGAGGTTAGTATACATAAATACATACATATATTAATATATATATATATATATGTATATATATATATTGCATCGTTTAGTTTTAGTAATTAGTTAGTTACAGAACGCTGCGCCTAATTTCGGTATCATTTGTTTTTGAGCAAAAGTCTCAAAAATATCATCGTTTATTCCATTTATTATTATGACCGCACATAAAGTTAACAAAATATAAGAAATAATAATCAAAATCGTACAAATAAGGAGTGGACAATATTGAATAGTTTATAAATAAATGGCTCTTTCCTCTTCTCCCTTCCCGATTTTTTCACACAGATTGTACATATAAAAAATCTTTGGCAGCATCTCTTTAATAAATGGGTTTCGTGTTGCCTTCATTTTCATTTGATCTTTGCCAATTTGTGGTTTATACCTAAATAGTACTTTAATAATATATGTATATATATATGTGTAGAGTAGGAATCAAGTGATTGAGAAACATGTGTGTATACATTATTGCTGTCTATCTGTCAGTCTGTCTGCCTGTCTCTTTGTCTGTCTGCCTGTCGTGTGTGTGCGCGTGGCGTGTATGGTTGAATATTTCCTAATTAGTTGTAAACAATTCTCTGCTTTTTTATTGCTTTCTTAGCAGCCTTTTTAGGGCCTTCAAAAATTAAAGCGTTGTGGGTGGCAAGGGGCGGAGAAGGTGGGCGGATGATGTTGGTCTATCTCGTTAGTTTGTTCTCGCTCTCGATCTCGATCTCGCTCTCATTCTCGTTCTCATTCTCGCTCTCATTTCTAATCTCGTTATCGCTTTCGTTCTCTGCTTTGGCGAGATGTTGGTCAAATTTTCGTCAACTCGTTACTGTTCTCGCTTCTTTATGTGATGGTTTTGTCAGTTATTTACGTTCCCATATTATTCGTTTCGCTCACATTTGCATATTAGAAATGTAACTCTATTGCTTGTTTATTTCTTGGGCTTTCGGCAAGTTAGCAGTTTGTCAATTTGGCCGCGCCCACTGCTTCACCGCCCCTCGGTTAATGGAGCCATTCTCGCTAATCGTACGTAATTATTATGCACAATACACACAATATATAATATATATTTTCGCTAGAAATCCTATAGTTTACACGTATGGCGTCGCCTGCTATAGTTGCATCGTCATAATCTCAACTAAATTGTAAATTTGATTTAAACTTAGGCAAATTGTTGTTTATTTTTGGTTTTTGTTTTCACATAAAAATTTGTATGACATAAGAAATAAATTTGTTGGGTTTTTTGTTGGTGTTTTTTGTGTGTGTATTTGGTGTTTGGAAGTTTGTTTTTGTTTTGTTTTCACTTAATATCATGTTTCGTCTTACAACTTAAAATAAAATTGAAAAATTTACAATTTTCGTTTAAAGCAATAATCGATTTTGTTTTCAACAAAATATATAGAAATCAAATCGAAACTCAAAGTGGGTATAACATATATGCATGTAGTTTCTTTCGCTTCGTCCGTCGTTTTTTTTTTTGTAAAATAAAAGCGTGTGGAATTACAATTTCATTTGAAGGCCTATACACATAAAAACTAGAATGAAATGTAAAATTAACGTTATATCTCGTTATTTCTTCATAAAAAAGACTCAAAAGTCAACGCCCACAATGACAAATCAAAATGTAAAAATATGATTTGGGAAAAAGGAATTAAAAACAAATATTTTGGTATATTTTGCATTTGAGTTCTCTGCATCGCGCCTTGTAAAAAATATATGTTTCCTCTTAATACTTTTGTAGTTAATGCAGCGACAAAAATATAAATATATAGAAAGGGCAAAGGAAACCAACGGCTTAAATTAAATTCAATAGAAAACATACGTTATTAAACAATGGTTTTTGGGATTCGGTTGAGGGGGGGCGCTAAGCTTAACGACCAAAAAATAAGGAAACGTAATTAAAATTACAAAATGATATATTTCAACAGCCAAATTGTTTCACAAAAATTGCATTTCTCTGCCCCCGCTCTCCACTCTCCTCCACTGCCTCTCTTTTTGTCCAACATTAAGCGTTGGGCCTAGTTAAAGGTTACATAATTTCAGTGGCATATAATAAACATAAACAGAAGAAGCGTTTCACTATAGGTTTTGTGTATAGCCTCGCACGTGTGTAACAAACGTAAAAACTAAACAATAAACATAATAATAATAGTTATAAGTATGACAGCTTGTAATCCTTGATTACTACAATTTAAAACGTAATTATTAGTATATTCGTCTTGTAGTATTTTGCTTTAGAACAACTTAACATTTATAACCTAAGCATAGAGTTTACGAATTACATTTTCAACTTATATAAAAAATGACAAGATTACAAAACAGTTTTCGTCTCTTTTGTTTCCACTTCCACGTAATAATAATAATAATTAAAATAATGAAACATAAAACGCGAGGAAGAGGAATTAACATTAAATTCAGTTAAAAACAATATTTTTTTTTGTTTTTGTTTGTAAAAGAAAGTTGAATACAAAAGATTCACTTCGTTGTATATTTTATGTTTTAGTTTATATTATTGTATAGTGATTGCGTGTTTTGTTAATGTTGTGTTGTTGTAGTTGTTGATGTTGATGTATAATAAATGTGGTTACAGCCTATAAAAAATAAGTTTCTTCTTCGCTATTCCCTCGCTAAATAAATTGCCATTTGCTCTTACTCATGATATTATATATATGTATAAACTTCACGCAAGTTTGAAAAGAGTTTAGCTTGTACATAATAATAAAGATATTTTTTTTTTTGTTTTGTGTATATATACGAGAACAACAAAAGCTAAATAATAATCGTAAAATATTATACATTATGTACGCATATAAGATAGTAGATATATATACACACATATACGTGTTTGTTTTTTGTTTGTTTGTAAAATAATAATGTCTTGGGAGTAAAACCAGCCTTATAATTGTATTACAACGGGAAAGAAATGTTGCATGTATATATCCGTAAATAATCGTGAGTGTTTGCTTTGTTGTTGTTGTTAGTTGCGTGTGTGGATACAATGCACATGTGTTGCACTTGATTTGTATAATATATTATTTATATAAGCAAAAAAGGAATATCGTTTGTTTTTTGTTTTGTTTTTAACAATGTAAATATGAACTTAACAGATACGCGTTTTGTTCTGTTGGTTTTTGTTGTTTTTTTTTTTTATCTCGCTTGTCTGCTCTGTTATTATAATTCATGTTATTTATTATTTATTTCGTTTGGTTTAGCTTACAATTTAATTTGTATGTTGTTGTTGGTTTTTGTGTAAAAAAAAACACACACACACACAACAAAGTCAAGTCGTACTACTATACATTATCTCGAATGTGTTGGGTGGATGGGGGGGGGTCTTTGAATGTTCTGACTCTCCACCTCTGGTTTTGTAGTTCCCTAGCTACCTTGTCTCGTCGCGTCGTTGTATATATGTATATATATACATATATATATAAGCTCAAGCTATATACATATATATATATATATATATACATGTGTATATATGGCAAAGTCATATAGTCATAGGATTTTCACACATTCATGTTTTTAATATACATTTTCTTTTGTTTTTTGTTTTTTCTTTTCATACATTTATATATAAATATTTATATATAAATAGATATCACCTTATTTAAGCAGCGTAAGGAAAAACCTAAACAGTTTATTTGTTAGTGGTTTGGTTTTTAGTTTAAATTTAGTTATTTTGTTTTTTATTTTTCGTTTTCCGTTCTTGAAATCAAAAGAAACTACTTGGATTTCACGATATTCATCTATTTAATTATTGCCCGTATGACGCGCGTCGTCGTCCTCAACAATTTTCTTTACTCCTTTTCCTTTTCCTACTCATTTTTTTATTACTTAATTTTTGTTTTGTTTTGGGGTTTGTGCACAAAAGTTGCACGTTTTCGCATAATATATATATATATATATATATATTTATATATATATGTCTGCGCGTTTCGTTTTTAAAAAAGATTCTGGAAGGGTGTATGCACAAAAAAGCTAATCGGTCGATATAACAAGATATATTTCTATATAGATAATAAGTAACATGTATAGAAGTTTTGCACGTGTGTGTGTAAGTGTACGTGTACGTGTGTGTATGACAATTTGTATAACAAGAACATAATTTTTAGTTAGTTTGATGCGAACAAAAACATAATAATAATAATAATAATAATAATCGAATAATAAAAAACAATGTAAAAAGACGACTTTTGTTTTAAAACACATTTTAAAAAATGATCAGCAATTGATTTCATCTTTTTTGCACGTTTTTCGTTTTTGTATTTTGTTGGTTTTTTTGCTTTTGCTTTTGTTTTTTGCTTTTGCTTTTTGTTTGTTGCCTTCGTCTAAGTAAAATATTTTGTTGTTTAGATTTATTGTTGTTAGTAGCACTAATTTTGTTTTTTTTTTTTAAATTAGAGATCAAAAATAGTATTTTGTTGCATTTTTTGTTGTTTTATCATTTGTTGGTTTTGTTGTTGCTGGTTGGTTGGTTGTTATTTATTATACATTTGCTGTGTGTCTAACAAACGGCAAAAGTTGTTGTTGTTTTATATGCAGCTTTAAAAAGGATTTATTTGTTAGTTTTTATTTTTTATATTAAAATTTCTTTTTTTTTTTTGGTGTTTCGAGATTATTTTTTTTTTATATGTCGTCGGGCACACACACACAAGCATATATTCATATATTTTTTGTCCATTATATATATATATGTATTTGTGTGGTTTTAAATGGCTGTCAACTGGTGTTGTTTGTTGTTGTTTGCTGTGTGGTTGCTTACTAAACATGATGTCAAACACGTTGCTGCTCCTGGAAAGCTTATTAATATTTTTTCTTTAATCGCTTGAAGGTGCTAACGACGACGTCTGCTGCTGCTGCTGCTGGTTGTTATTGTTGTAGGTGGTGTTGTTGTTGACGATGCTGCTGTTGTTGTTGTTGTTGTTGTAGCTGCAGCTGCTCATGTTGCTGTTGTTGATGATGTTGCTGCTGTTTATGGTGTCCTCCTCGTTGCTGCTGCTGCCTCCTTGCTGCTGATGTCCTTGTTGTTGTTGCTGTTGTTGGTGCTTTCTGGCCAAAAAATTGTTGCTCGAATCGCGGCTGCTACTGTTAATTTGCTGCTGCTGCTGCTGCTGTTGACGTCGACAGCCGTATATCTTGCCCGACGAGTATTTGTAGTTGAATTTGACTATATCGACTGATGGACGATTGTTTCGCGCCTTGATTTGCAATCAGTGAACATAGAGGGTGTTGAGGACCAGAACATGATGATTGTTCTTGGCCAGCGTCACCACATAGCCCTCGGATGTGATTTTCAGGCCACAGCAGCGTGAAACCTACAAATTAAACGTTGGTTAACTTATAGCTCCAAAGAAAAAACAAAAACAACAAAAAATTAGTACAAGAAAAAATGTATTTGCAGAAAATCTCTATATATATTTGTCGCAAAGACCTACATATATAAATCGATAAGTTCCGATATAAACGCGATAAATCGATATTCTGTTTGATATAACGAACTGTGACAAAGAAGAGCCGAAGCTTAGCCAAAGCTATATTTGATGAAAAACAAAAAAGAAAGGAAGCTTTTATCGGCACGCCGATCTATTTTGGTTAAATTGAAAGATAAAAACTAAGTAATCTGGGATATATAAAACACGAATACTTATCATAATAATTCGGTCTAGGTTAAATTTCAGATAAAGAATACACCATATGACGGTTTGAAATATCTTATATAATATTAATTATAAATGTCACATCTCATATAAGAGTAGATAAAATACAGTAGAATCCTGTTATAACGACTCCGGTTATAGCGTTTGTCCGGTTATTGCGACGAAAACTAGATGGCTTTATTGGTTCCCATAAAAAGGTATTGTATGCAAAGTACTACCGGTAAGTGCGTCTACCCGTTATAGCGACGTAAAATCGTCGGTCCCTCGAAAGTCGCTATAACTGGATTCTACTGTATGTTGAAAAACAACGCCGATATATTTTTATACCCTTGCAGGGTAATATAATTTTAGTCAGAAGTTTGCAACGCTGTGAAGGAGACATTTCCGACCCTATAAAGTA
>JAEIHY010003199.1:0-12365 GCA_018904565.1 Drosophila tsacasi
TATCTCTTCTGCATGTATTTTTTTTTTAATTTCAAAGTTCGAGCGTACCTAATGGAAAACTCTATATATTGATCTTTGATAGAAATGAACTTTAAAATATTAAAAAATTAGTACATTAAATTTGGTGATCTTCTGTAGAAACGCGGTCCACAGCGATCAGTGGATATAATTGTGTCCGCTGCCTTCATTGTCACTCTACTGCTACTGGCCTTCCTCAGCGTAGAATGGCTAAAGGACTCTGTGCACCTGCACACGCACCTAACCCTGGAGGCGCTCATCTGGTCAATCACCATTGGAATCTACCTGCTGCGCTTCATGACGCTGGGCCAGAAGATCCAGCACAAGTACCGCAGCGTGTCCGTGCTGATCACCGAACAGATCAACCTCTATCTGCAGATCGAGCAGAAGCCCAAGAAGAAGGAGGAGCTGATGGTGTCCAACAGCGTGCTCAAGCTGGCGGCCGATCTGTTGAAGGAGCTCGAAACGCCATTTAAGATCTCTGGCCTCAGCGCCAACCCGTATCTATTCACAACCATCAAGGTAGTCATACTTTCGGCCCTCTCGGGCGTGCTCAGCGAGGTCTTGGGCTTCAAACTGAAGCTGCACAAAATCAAGATCAAGTAAATCTCATGACGGGAGCGGGCGCGCAGATTGTCATATTTTGTAGTACAACTTTTTCGAAACGCTTATTAAAAGGAAATCTACAATTAAACCTAACTTTAAATTAGTTTAATGAATACATTTAAGTGAGCCAATGTTCATGTTTGTCAAGCGATTGTTTAGCAGCGTTAACGAAATCCTACTACTGACTACGTAAATCAATATGCATTAGTATTTACCCACCCCACACACCTAGGATCTAGAGCGACCTGCACAATCACAAATCATGTTAACTACCTAAATTGTGTAACGAATCGTATTAAGTTCAAAGAACTTTAGACATCAAATTTATGCACCCCCATCCGTTAGTCTGGTTAATATATTTTCAGTCTCATGTTCGATTCCTACAGCGGTCTCAGCTACAGTGTTGCAATTAATAAATGTTAGAAAACCATTTACAGTCTTTTTTGTTTATGTAGGCTTAGGCTGAAAAGGCGAAACAAGGAGCGATTTTCGAGCTGTGAGCAAGGTGATAATTTGTAGCGCAGTTGTGTTGCTCGTTAAAAACTTCAGCGAGTAAGCATGTTCCTGCCTTATTGTAGTTTACTTGTTTCATTTTGAGCACTTGTTAATTTTTGTTCAGCCCAGTTCTGCTTTCTAGCTCATTTTTGTAGTCGCTCAATTTCGCTCTTCCTAATTTTATTAATTTTTGCTTACTGGCTTAGTGGTCTGTTTAACGAATAAGTTGTTAATAACTAAGCAATGTGCTGTAAGCAAGTGAGCAATATAAGTGACTTAAAAAAATGGGCAGGAAAAAGGAGAATTAAATTATTTTCTTTTTGACCAAAGAAACCATCCAGACAAGTTCTTTAAGTAGATGCAGATGTCAATTTTGGATCTACAATTAACCAATTTTCTGATTCATCCGATTCTAATCTGTAAACAATTTTTAATATAGTTAAAGTAAGTTTTAAACTATATTTTATTGTTTAATATTGGTATACATATTTGTTTTTTGTAAATTAAATTTGATTGATTTTATTTGATAGGAAAATTGTATGTATTTCCTTGAATTTCTAACCGACACAGTAATTTCTCGTTAATCTCAATTTTACGCATGTAAGGAAAGAGGCTTTTCTTTTTTACCGCATCCTTTTTTCTCTAGCAATAATAATTTTTTTTCCAGAATGGCAAATTTGTGTAAAACACGAACTACTTTTCCTATAGGCCAATGATGGATAATTTAATGAAACTTCTAATGTGACTTGGGAGGCGGAAGCCTATGTAGAAAGTTCCGAGGCTGTCACCAAATTGTTCATCCATTTGAGTGGCTTTATGTTTATGGTCTTTTAAAAATAGCAGAGACTTACAAGAAAGGCCAAGTCTTATATAGAAATTTTAAAATCTCACGTTCTTCCCAGTGGAATGTTTTTTAATTCATTCGAAATTGGTCATTGGTTTTCCATATCTTTTTCAAGCCAACCTGTGTAATATTTTGCTTATAACTAATTAATTTATCTATTATAATAATGCCGATTTCACAAATTCGACTCAAAAATAATAAATTAAGAGACTATTAAACTTAATAAAAATTAATACATATTAAAAAATATAATAAATCCATTATGAAAACAAATACTAATGTTATTTTTTTAATGTATAAAAAAATAATTATTATATACTAACCGAAAATGAAAAAATCAACAATATTTGGTGACATGATTAGAGTTTAAACAGTATGCACAGCGCTTTAACGTTTCCTACGATAGTTTCAATTATTTTGGTCTTTTCCCGCTTATCGATGAGATTACCACCACTATTTTCATCGAAAATTCAAATTTAATTGCCTGCTGCCGTATGAAATTTGCCAAGTTAACTGAAAATCGAAACGAAGCAAATGAAGATTCACCGACTGTGTTAAAATAAAACTACGATTAATGCTTGACATGGTATTATTATAACTTTACACTCAATTGAATATTATTCAATAAACGATTTACTTAAAACTAATAAATGCAACAGTTTCGACATAAAGGCCTGGCATCAAATGCCTGTAAATGCACCTGTTCCCCGAGTTCGTTTGGCATGGCACGAAAATCAGATTTACATGCGGAAAACTCCAAACTTGGTGTTCTGTCCCCCGTTGTTGAGGGCTGCTTTAAGGCTCAGGCCCAAGACCTGGCGCGTGTTGGCAGGGTCAATAATGCCATCATCCCAAAGGCGAGCCGTACTGTAGTACGGTGAGCCCTCCGCCTCAAACATCTCTACTATGGGAGCCTTCAGCTTCTGAGCCTCCTCCTCACTGAACTCCTTGCCGGCTCGCTTCCGCTGGTCCTGTGTGATCTGGGCCAGAACATTTGCCGCCTGGGCACCGCCCATCACAGAGATGCGCGAGTTTGGCCACATGTACAGGAACCGCGGCGAGTAGGCACGTCCACACATTCCATAATTGCCGGCGCCGTAGGATCCCCCAATAATGACGGTGAACTTGGGCACATTGGCACAGGCCACTGCAGTTACCATCTTAGCTCCGTTTTTGGCGATTCCATTGGCCTCGGCGTCGCGTCCCACCATGAAGCCTGATTGGAGAGATGCAGTGCAAGTCAGATTGTATCTTGGAAATGTTCCATGTTAAACTTACCCGTAATGTTCTGCAGAAAGACCAGGGGAATCTTTCGCTGCGCACACAGCTGAATAAAGTGGGCGCCCTTGAGGGCGCTCTCAGAGAAGAGGACTCCGTTGTTTCCCACTATGCCCACGGTGTGGCCGTAGAGCTTTGCAAAGCCGCACACCAACGTCTCCCCATATAGCTTCTTAAACTCCGTAAAGCGACTTCCGTCGACAATGCGGGCAATCACCTCGCGCACGTCGAAGCTCTTGGTCAGATTGGGGCCCACAATGCCGTACAGTTCACGAGGATCGTATCGCGGCGCTTCTACGTCCGATTGCGGCTTAGCCTCTCGGAAGTTCGACTGACTGGAGTGCACCAGTTGGTCATTGTAGGAGTTGGTGCCGGGCAAATTTAGGTTGCTCACGATTTGGCGAGCCAGATACAAGGCGTGCTCGTCATCGACGGCATAATGGTCCGTCACACCAGAGGTTTTGCAGTGCAGATCCGCTCCACCGAGGTCCTCGGCGGATACCTCCTCTCCGGTAGCTGCCTTCACCAGCGGCGGACCAGCCAAGAAAATGGTTCCCTGCTTCTTAACTATGACGCTCTCATCGGCCATTGCTGGGACGTAGGCTCCTCCGGCTGTGCAGCTGCCCATGACCACGGCGATCTGGGGAATTCCCTGGGCCGACATGGTTGCCTGGTTATAGAAAATTCGCCCAAAATGCAATTTGTCCGGAAAAACTTCTGCCTGGCGAGGGAGATTGGCGCCACCCGAGTCCACGAGGTAAATGCAGGGCAAGCGATTTTCGAGAGCGACCTCCTGGGCACGAAGATGCTTTTTCACCGTGATGGGATAGTAGCTTCCGCCCTTAACTGTGGCATCGTTGGCGACCACCACGCAGTCCGTACTAAAAATACAATCGACGGAAGGTAACAGTAAGTAAAAACTGAAGTTATACTTTACATTTACGAAAACGGTTTCAAGAATAGATACTTCGCGTAAAGATACATTCAGAAATACGAAACTGAATACAAACTACAAAACATACCCACAAACTCGCCCTACTCCGGTAACAATACCGCCAGAATTGACCACCTCCTCGCCGTACAACTCGTGCCCGGCCAGGGCGCTCAGCTCAAGGAAAGATGATCCCCTGTCCAACAGCAGATTGATCCGATCCCTGGCCAGGAGCTTCCCCCGCGAGGTGTGCCGCTCTATCGCCTTCTGCCCTCCGCCAGTTAGTACCTGGCTGGTGTAGCTGCGCAGCTCCTCGACAAGCTTTCCCATCTCTCTGGCATTTTCCTGGTTAAAAGAAGGTTTACTTCAGCAATCATTGAGGTTTAAGGGCATATCTTATACCTTGTACTCGGGTGACTGTTTGTCCACCTCGCTGGGCAGAACGTTCGCCTCGCCCACGTGAAGGAGTCGCACCTGGCTGCGCAGCGCATTGGAGGACAGAGAGCTCCTTAGCAGCGCATTTAACCGGATCATTTTACAGGCGGTTTTACGGGAGTTACTGACTGGAATTTACCTTGCCGTTGTTACGTCAGTATCGAGTTGTGTATGCGGGCTGATAGCAACAGATGGTTGCGATGATCGCGAAGGCGCTGCCACCTATCGCTAGGGATGCCACATCTAATTGGAACATCTATGATCGTAGCAGCTTGGGTTTATTGCCATTATGAAGCCTTTTCGTACATGAAACCTTGTTAAAAAATACATTTTCAGAATGAGGAATTTATGATTTAAATTTATATATTTCAAGAGAATTTCGCAGCTACAAATAAATAGTGTTTCCCAGAAACAAAAGGAGTGAACTGAAATATTAACTGCCCAAAAGTATGCTACAGGGCAGGATCGCCAGAATACTTCGCTAGTGAAATACAAGATTAGCGATTTCTTGAAATATGATACAAGAAACATTAATTGGAAGGGAAAAGAAAAAATACCAATAAACGAATGACCATTGTAATTGTAGAATGGTATATTTGGAATTTTTACAGTCCTGTAAAGCAGTTTTAAGCATTAGGCCTGGAAATCCATTCGAACCACAGAAGCAAAAAAATATAAATATAAATAAACATTACGATCAAGAAATGTGTACTTAATAGGGGCTAACTTAGACGGAAGGTTCACATTAATTTTAAAATCAATTTATTTAGCTTATCAGATAACCCTTTCGATATTTGGACAAATAAATGTAACTGGTTAGTTTTGTCCAAGAAAAGGAACGAATTTGTAACAGTTTACATATTGGTATTTTAACATTTTTATTATTTCATAGTATTTTTCAAACAAGAACCCTAAATAATATTAATATTTATTAAACTTTAACAAATTTTCCAATTTCTGAACAAAATGATATCGGCGCTCTATCTCCCATCTCTAGCCCCTATCGATAGCCATCATGCCGACCTGCGCTGCGCGCCCGATGCATCATTGTACATTTTACATCCCTAGCGCTCGCTCGTAAGACAATTTCGGGAAACTTGCATTTCTTTGTTTAAGATCCAGAAAACATTTAGGCAAACACAACTCTGGGACCCACGACCAACTGATACGGTGAGTTGACCCAGCATCCCAATCCATGAGTTGTCGGCCTTTCGTAGGGGGCCTTCCGTTCGTGTGAGTCAGTGAACGTGCGTGCGTGTATGTGTGGCTCCTAGCTCGGCGTTTTTTTGCACAGAAAAAAGAAGCCAAGAAGAAGAAATGGCAAAATCTAGTAGAAGCGTCAGCAGAAAAGAAAGTTCATCGGGAGCTGAGTGTGGAGTGTATGTGGCGATTTTAAAATAGCTTTGCCGAAAACTTCAAGTGCACACTTGAAGGAAATAGCTGTACACGGCGTGGAGATGCCGAGATGCGTCGGTGCACATGTGTGCGTGCGTGTGTTAGTTGTATATTTAAATGTCGCCTGCTGCTGCTGTTCCCTCCTCCAAAAATAAAATTTCGAGTGAGCGTCCCGTTCTGAGGGTGCGCGTGTGTGAGTGACTGTTAATCTTGGCCTGCGAGTGTGTGTGTGTTTGTGTACTTGCCACAGCCGCAAAACAGAGGCCGCAAAAATTCCACTGCAGCGGCTAATCTGCCCCGTCATTTCCCTTTCCCGCCAGGCACACCCCTTTCTCCTCCCTTCGGGCCTGTTTCCTAGCTGGAAAGCAAGGAAACCAAGAACATTTCCTAGGCTCGTTCGTGTTTCAGGTGTATTCAGATCGATGACGTCACCCCATGTGTCAACCATTTACGGTTTATCACTCAAGCCCCCGCAGAAATGTGTGTGTCTGTGTGTGGGTCCGGCTACCAACAATTCGAAGACTTGTTTTTGTTTTCTTTTAGATCGAGTTACTATTTATATTGCCTTAATTATGAAGTGGAGTCGCCAACGCAGCTTTCTGCTATTTTTCTTTATTGCCAGCAGCTTGCCGGTTTCTTTTCGGCTTCGGCCACTCAAACAACGGCCAAACGGCCACTCACATTTACGTTCACACTCTCCCAGCGGATTTGGCTCATAATATTGGAATGTTTATTTTTTGCTCAGCGGGCCAAGCTGCTGGCTTAGTGTTGTTGCTATTGTTGACACACTTCCACGGAGGAGATTGCTTCCCATTAGAGAGATTTAAATATGGATTAAATATGACGGATGATTAAGTGGGAGGCCCCATTTTGGGCAACTGGTCCCCGTTTTTCAATGCTGTTCTCGGTTTTCCCTGTTCTGCTTAATTAGTTCGTAGCCAACTTCCGCTGCACCCACCCACACTGAAGCGTACAAGCGCGATCACACACACACACACACACACACCTACCCATCGACAGCGGACTACACAGAAAAAAATAGATCTTCCTCCTTAGATTAGACTTTAAAAGATACTTTGTAGAGAGTGATTTAAATAGGAGGGTAGTTAACACTAAGAAGTACATTTTCGTTAAAGTTTTTTCCCCTTTTTCCAGTCGCATTTATCTGATCGTTATATCATTGCATACTTTTAAGCGGCTTTGTAAATTCTCCAGGCTTTATAATTCTCAACCGACATGTTAGTCAACAAGCTTAAGGATAGATTGCAGAGGTTAACAATAAAGATAGGCTCGTTTCAGGGTCTAAGGCTTAGAGTACCTTTGGGACCAAATAATTTTTTGTATAATTAATAATTAATTAATATTTAATTTTTGGTATAATAGTTAAACTTATATTATTTATTAATTCACGGATTCGGTTGGAGGAGCTCATCTTGTCCTGTTTTTTTCTGTGCACGAATCTACTTGTTGTATTTGGGGCATGGCTATTGTTGTGCCTTCTGCTAGTGGGGAGCACTTAAATCAATAAAATAGCAGCAAATCGCCCCGCATTCGAATTGGAGTTCCGCCCTTTCGGGTCAATGCACTTGGAATACTCACACACACACACACGCCGAGGCACTAAAGGTGGCGCGCATTACTATGCTGAAACGCTCACGGGCACAAAGCGTGGACGAAGTGAGTCGGTATATTTATAGGCTGGCTCCCAAATGCCGGCTAATTCTTTATCTTGGTGGCCCACGTTCTGTGTTCGCTTGGCCCATGTTCTATGTCCCTGCTGGCCAGGCTGACATTGATAATGCCAATGAGTAATCTTCATTTGCTGCTGCTGCTGCTGCTGCACAGTGACGCTGGCGTTGGGGCAGGCAACGAAGCGGAGCGTTGACAACGCGTCTCGTCGGAAAACAGTCCAAGTTCATTGTTCGCCTGCTGTGGTCTTTGCGGATTACTCTTCACTCATTTCCCGTTTCTCCGATCGCTGTTCGGGGTTGTTGTAGGTTTTCAAGATAAATCCAGAGAACCCTTATCCCCAAAGACTGAGAAGAAAGTTAACTTGCCCCAGTAGACATTTAAAGATTAATTTGATTTATTATAAAGTTTATTATGCAGAAAATTCCGATAAATACCAACTTATTGTCCCCACTTCTTCAATGGGGTGTTGCTTTGCGATAAAAGAAAAACCTTGACCCGTCTATTTCTGTAGAATGTTTGGCTTCCCAAGAAAAGGATGGAAATCACTCAAAACTTTTCTTGAGTATAAAAAACTGTCGCATTTCTCGAAATTTAACCACGCAAAACTCTGGAATTCTAGAAAAATGTATATAGTATGAAAAGAATAACTACTAAGTAAGACCTCTAAATGATTAAAGTTTGCATTCCGGTAGCCAAGATAGTCAGATCTCCATTCGAAAAGACTTTTCGTTTGGCTCTCGAATCTATAGCTAGACTATCCAACCCGCTAAACAACTTTCATTGGTGTACCGGGCGAGGAATACCCAGGCTGCAGATTCGTGGAGTGAGTGTGCAACGGTAACATGTCCAATAACAATCATTTGGCGTTCCCGCTTGCCGTTTGCTTTTGCTGATGATTATTATCGTGATCTTGATATTGAGCACGCACATGGGCCACGCTTGAATGCATTTGGAGCCAAAACAATTATTAGCTGGCGTAATTAAGAGCCATTCATGGCAATAGCACACCCACACGGGATTAGAGGCGCTGCCCACAGAGCTCTAACCAGTCGGTTTTGTTTTTTTCAGTACCGCTTAAGAAACCAGAGGACAACACCAGCATCATGGCTGTTAACGTGTACTCCACAAATGTGACGTCAGAGAATCTCTCGCGGCACGACATGCTGGCCTGGGTCAATGATTGCCTGCAATCGCAGTTCTCCAAAATCGAGGAGCTATGCACGGGTAAGTGTGCTTAAGTGTTCCGGAAGGCACTCTTATTGGGATGGACCCACCTTTGATTGCCGTTTTAGGTGCCGCATACTGCCAGTTCATGGACATGCTGTTTCCCAATTCAGTGCCCGTGAAGCGTGTTAAATTCCGAACAAATCTGGAGCACGAGTATATACAGAACTTCAAGATATTGCAGGCGGGCTTTAAAAAGATGTCTGTGGATAAGGTAAGAACAGTAATGCATGCAAGCTTAGATTCATAGTTCCGTTTAATTCGAGACTTTTGATTTGATTTAAACACACACTGACAAAAAAACCCGAACTAGTTGCGAGACCGTGGAGTGGTCTTGCAGCGACCCGTACCCTTGTATGTTTAGCCACGAGCAGCTTCGCCCGTTCTAATATAACTTAATGTGTGTTGTGACTAAACTGCAATTTCCGTTACAAATCAACGACCCAATCAACTCGCTCCAATCCAACAACTGCACAGATCATACCAGTTGATAAGCTGATTAAGGGACGCTTTCAAGACAACTTCGAGTTCCTTCAGTGGTTCAAGAAGTTCTTTGACGCCAATTACGACGGCCGCGAGTACGATCCCGTGGCCCAGCGAAGTGGCGTCAAGCTGGGAAATGGCAATGGCAACGGTCACGGCAGTAACGGCGGAAGCGGCGTGGGCAGCAGTAACAACGATCTCCATCTGATGCACCGCCGGCCCCTGCAGGCTCCCACCGGTGGTGTCAGCCGCATGCCACCACGAGCCATTGCTCCTCACTCCGGTACGGGTATGGACAGGGACTGGGTTCTGGCCAGTGTTGCGGTGCTGGGAGCGGTCGTACCATTTGTTTGTCCTTTCATTTTTAAGTTGCGAATTGAGCGAACGTGAAGCACGCAGCGGAGCCAAGTGAATCGATCGATAGATCTGGGATGTGCCACACCACACACACACACCGCACTGATCTCAATCAGGTGGAGCACCTCTGACCACCCAGCAAGCACACACATTCAGTCGCATCCTAGCACAAGCACTCGCGTCAATGGATCTGTTTGTTCTTGTCCCGCCTGCCACCCACTAACCAGCCGTAATAATTCAGTGATGGGAATGAGGTCCTTAGTATAACTGCCAAGGTTATCCAGCTTTAGTTTGTCAATCTTGTTCGATTCTTCGATTCTCGTTATAGCTTCCCAATCATTTTAATGAAAATGTTAATTGCAAAACAAGAAATTCAGGAGAATGGCAGGATATTGATCCTGCTGTCACATTGAAATTCTTATAATTAAATAACTATTACTTGTAAAATAAATTGTCCGTTTATGTTATTCTGTTCCTGACTTCCGCTTTAACCGTCCGTTTAACATATATTTCTAATATATATTTAATGCATTAATTAAAAACTAATATATAATTAAAAAAAAGAGGGATAACCCAAGAAATGTACGTTAAAAATACCATATTTTATAAATCAAATTCCCATCACTGATCTTACCATGCGGATTGTACTTTAAATTTTATTTGCAGGAATACAAAGCTTTGGCTAGCCAAAGAATCTTCTGTTTGGTGTACACTCACTCATCTTTTTGTAGTATTGTATCCCTAGTTTGTTCCCAGTGCATTTGGTTTCACCACACACACTCACCTCTCTGCATATTTTTCACACATTTTACTTTTAGATTATACCCATTGACAAATTGATCAAAGGTCGTTTCCAAGACAATTTCGAATTCTTGCAATGGTTTAAAAAGTTCTTCGATGCCAATTACGATGGCAGGGACTACGACGCCAGTGCGGTCCGCGAGGGCGCTCCGATGGGCTTCGGTTCCGGAGCGGTGAAGTCCCTGCCCGGCACTGGTTCCAGCGGTGTGGCCAGCAGCTACCGGCGTGCCCCGCCGGCAACGACGCGTCCGGCGGCGACGACATCAGCAGTGAAGCCCAGTATGTTGTTTTGGTTTGGTTCCCAAGCTCTGTTCCCCAAGCCCCAGCTATCCTCCCTTCTCGCATCTTCATAATATACACAATCTACATAACCACATGCTGTCGTCTACGTAGATCGCTCCCAAACCTCTTAACAAACTTAATGCACCTCCAAAGAACACACGAACAAATGAAACACCAAAAGTTGCGCTGACAGTTTTGAGTGTGCTTCACGTTTGTTAAATCCAAGAGCTTTTACCATCTACCGCCACCGTCCTGGCGGAGTCTCTCTCACATGCTAACACTCTCCCGTTTCCTCCAGCAGCCGCCAAGGTGATTTCACGCACGAACAACGTCGCGCCACCGAGCAGAGTAGCCACTGGCGCCACGGGCACTGTAAAGAAGAACGATTCAGGAAGCTCGGTCAACAATCAGCAGATCGAAGAAATGTCCAACCAGGTGGGTGATGGTAATACACAATAATCAAGAAAAAAATACTAATAACGTTGAAAATTAGGTCATGGAGATGCGCATTAACCTGGAGGGATTGGAGAAGGAGCGCGATTTCTACTTTTCCAAGTTACGCGACATTGAGATCCTGTAAGTCGAGTTGCTCTAGACCTAGGCCGGACGGACCCCCGATATAATCTGCATTCCATCCCTTTTCAGTTGCCAAGAAGCTGATGACGCCGAAGGGCATCCGCTTATTCAAAAGATTTTGGACATCTTATATGCGACTGAGGTAGGTCATGTCCTTACACTTAGCCCCCCGGAGTCGCAGTCGTCTTCACCTCTAGTTTCTCATTTCAGGATGGTTTTGCGCCGCCAGACGATGCACCACCAGAGGACGAGGAGTATTAATTTAAAGCAAGAAAGGATCACAGCCCACGAAATTAATTTGCTGCATATATATATTCAAAACAAAATTCAAGAAGCAAACAAAATACACCGAAACAGAATTTGTCGTAAATTTGAAGAGTGTAATAAGAAGGAGATTCACTGCTGAAAATGTTGCTTAACCATTATGTATTAAGGACATTATTCGCTATCAAACACTTTAATCAGTTGTAATACACTTAAAATGTTGCTAAGCTTGTTTTGCCGACTGGTGATGTTTTGAGTGATGTGTGTATGTAGTGGATCGATCGAGTCGAATTTGTATAATGTATGAACTTTCGATTTCTAATGTTAACTGATTAACGATTGGCGGCTGCATAACAAAACGATTATATATAATAAGTGATTATTTGCTCTCAATGATTCAGTTCTATGTTTATGTGTAAAAACCCGGTAGAACAACGTTAAAAGTTTAAATAAAAAACGAGCCTCTTTATAATTTCTAAAATTAAAAATATTTTTGATTTGTGGAAGCTCAATAATCCCAACCGGATCCTTGAATAAAAAGGCGAAAGAACCTAACGACATTGTACGGCTTTTTTTATAATAGTTTGTGAACTAATGAACTTATAATAACAAGAAAAGTAAATATTGTTCAAAAGTCGGAGAGCGCTCTAGAGCTCTTGGTCGCAGGCCCGTGCGCACGGGGGG
>JAEIHY010003204.1:0-19356 GCA_018904565.1 Drosophila tsacasi
CCCCACCCCTGTCCCCGCCCCTGCCACTGTCCCTTGGCTGTTGCTTTTGTTTACACTCGATGGCCGCAATGTGGCGAAAAATAAACACACACAGGCACACACGCACACGCGAGGAAAACTCTTACGCACATGGCAAGAAAAGGCAACGCAGGGGAAAGTGAAAAGTGAAAAGTGAGGGGCAAAAATCTTCGATTGCCCAAAACCAAATGGTGGGTAGGGGGAAGTGCAGCTGTGCAGGGGCGGCGGAACAGGGGAAGTGCCGCGACAATGGCATTTCGGCGATTTCTCGCTTCTTACACAGAGTCTCTTGCTCTCAGTTCGTCTCTTAGGCAAAAATACACTAACAGAAAAATAACTGTTACTAAACTGTTCTGATTTTTCTGCTATAGAGAACTTCTTATAAAAAAATAAAGATATATATTTTAATTTAAATATTTAGCAATTTAGAGGAAAAGAAGAAAACAAAACTCTTAAACTATTTTGTATTTTATGGATGGTACATACATAATATAAACATATATCTGAATATTCTAGGTGTAGGCTATAAAATTCATTGCATTTTTACCCCTTTTTAGCCATAAGACGCGCGTCTCACAGTCTGCACTGAGTTAACCCCCTCACCGATTTGTTTAAGCTTCCCCCCCAGACCCCGATATCCCAATATCCCAATACCCGGGCCCCAGCTCACACATCACCCAATTCCAGGGAGTAAAGAGAATTATGAAAATCCCTGGATGAGCGAACCTACTCGTGACTTTTATTGTTCCTGCATGCTGCATATATGCATATATATCTGAATATTCCCCCGGGGGATGTGGGGATGCTGGGAGAATGGTCTGTCTCCAGGGAGCGAAATAAACCCATCAACAACCATGAAGTGTCGCCAGAGCAATAAAGGAATTGCAGCTATGCAGTAGCTACACTGAGGAGAAAGTAATACCAGATATATAGCCCTAATATTAAGGTGTCATATAATAATAGATAGATACAAGCAATTTATTTTATTTGTTTTATACCTCGCAAGGAGTATTAAAACCTAAATATTTATCCATAATTTTATAAGATAATTTTTGGGAAAATGAAAGCTTAAAAATAAATTAACTACGCTAAAAATACATTAATTTGAACTCGGAAAGCTGTTCTGAATTCTGATCGATTTGGCTTTTGTTGCTGATCAAGAATATATATGATTTATAGGGTCGGAAATGAATCCTTCGCATTGTTCTGTGCTTCTGACTGATATAATAATACTCCGAAGGGAGTTTTAAAGCTTAAATATTTATCCATCATTTTTTAAGATAATTTTTGGGAATATTAAAGCTTAAAAATATAATAACTTGGCTAAAAATACATTAATTTGAACTCGGAAACTTGTTCTTGTTAGTTTTTACAAGGCTAAAAAATCCGCATACTGAATTTCAATTTATTTTGAAATTAACTTTTTTCATTTTTTTTTTAATTTTACAATAAAACCCCTTAAAAAATTTCGAAAAAATTAAAATTTTTGTTTTTAATCAGACATGGCTAGATTGATTCGGCGTTTGATGCTGATCAAGAATATATATGATTTATAGGGTCGGAAATGAATCCTTCAATGTTTCGCAAGCTTCTGACTAAAATTATAAATGTATGCCCCTTCAGGGACATAAAAATACAATAAACTAATAACCTGGCCAAAACATTAATATTCATTTATTGCTTACTGTAAATAAAACCCTATTTTTAATCGAAACCCAAACAGTAATTATCCATTAATGGTAAATAACCAACTATGGTACTAGTATTCTTCCTGCAAAATCAAGGAAACCCATTTCGCTTCTAAAAAAGTTTATTGTACATAATTTTTTAGCACCCATCATAAAATAAGAAGACACGCCCTCTCAACACTCCCCTCCTTCGAGCATCAATGGTTAAATCAGAATTGCTTTCAAATCAGTTGTAAATTCCAAACACTTCAATTTACTGGCCATAAAAAAACGAACGAAACAAGACTCTAACAAATTCATTCTGGGCTGAAAGTGCACAACAAAGGCAATACACAAATAGATAGTACCCGTGCCCCGTCCCTGCCGACCCATATTTTCCATTTCCATTTGGTGTTTCAGTGTTTCCAGTGGGCTCTCAAACATTTGTTCGATGTTCAATCAATCATGCCCCCAATGCAACTCGTAAAAAGTGTATGCAACCCAAGGAATCCATAAAATCTAAAAAAGAACTAAAAGCAGAGACACACATCGCACACACACGGTATGAATGGAGTTTTTGGGAACATACATGGAACGAATTATCCACTTTGCATTCCCGGATACTGTCAGATACTGCGACATATCATTATGATCATCAAAATTCCATAAATTTAATCGTCCCATAAGTTTGCTTAGCTTTTTCCAAGTCACAGGGACGTGATCTTTTCTCGATTTTCGCTCGAAAGAAAATATCCCATTTGGCCTTAATTGCATTTTTAGGTTTCTTTAATATGTACCTTCTATATGTTCCTTGTAAGTTGTATGGGTTAATGGCAATCTGTTAAATCGAAAACAGGGCTAAGATACATAAAAGAAATATAAAAGATATGGCCAAGGATGTGGACAGTTTTCCTTGTTATTTAGAAAGTTCAAGCCCCATTTTTTGGCTTCTAAATAATTCTAAAAGTAATCTTAACTTTAAAAGAATACGGTTATGTTTTTGGATCATTTTCAGTAATAAATTTTCTTAAATTTTATAAATCTATAGAATTTATAGTTTATTCCCGATACTATCAACTGATTTCCCTAGAACAAACAGCAAATATAGATCACATTCCCATTGCCTGTCATCGCTCACAATGGTATCCGTGTTGATCCATTACATTTTCCCGTCCCCCTTCCCCTTTTCGAGCTGTTTCTCAACTCTTTTTTACGATTTCATATGTTTTGTCGTTGATTTTATGGGCATTTAATGTGCGCCCGGGGAAGGGGAACACTGAAATGAGGGTTTCTTTCACTCTTCCCTCTCTATATTTTATTCGGGGGGAGTTGTCATCTGTTGGGTCCCTGATTTGGATTCAGAGTTGGGACCGGGCGTTGACATTGAACACCTTTCGCTGTTCTCAGGCTTTGTTTGCTTTACGAGAGAGTCGAGTCAAATCAATCGCCCAAGTTGCTGTTGTCGCTGTCATTGCTGTGTAAACAAGTGACATCTGGTCATCCCCCGGCAGCCATGGAGATCGCAGCACCCACTCCCCTTTTTATATCGTATGAGTGCACGCCTCTGTTTGCCTTTGGGATATGCAATGCCAACAATTGCAGATGCATCTGTAACCATATACTCGTAGCGGTGATCAGAGCAATAGAGGACGCTATAAGATACTTCTAATTGTTCTCAATTTGTTACTAAGGTTACTACCATTCAGAAAACACATTTTCTCTACTGAAAACTTCTCATTTTGAATGGAAAGATACTAATATCTTGCCGGCAGCTGTGCCATGGCATCAATGGGCGATTGTGTGGTGGCCCAGTGAGGCATTAACCAGCAGCAGCATTCTGGCCAGGCACTTGGCCTTATCTAGGAGATACAATCTGCGGCATTCCGCGCAAGAAAATTAAGCAACAACAGGGGGAGAGGGGGAGGCAGTGGCTGTGGCAGTGGCAACAACAATGCGGCGCATCAGAAATATTTAATTAAATGCTTAATTACGCCTGCCATGCCATAAATTCATCAAATGCAATTTAAGCCCGCGCACACGAACAGATGCAGATACTTTTGTATCCCCACCGATGGTGCTCCTCCATTCACTAAAAAGTTCAAGTTGCAATTGGAGTTGGGCCATCATCATTTACCCCCCATTTTTCCACTCTTCCCTCTTAACTGACATAAATCCCAGTGCCTGTCCTGGCGGCCTTTTTAGATCATTAATCCGCACAAGATCAGCGGCAGAGCAGAGTATCTTTTGGATTCGCAGAAGCGAACTCAAAGATCCTCAGTAAATGTGACCATACCGGAGCCTATCTAGATTTTTGCTTTCGGAATAGGTCGAAGGTGAACTCAAACTTAGTATTTACTTTGGGAAAATTCTGCTTATGCTATTCTGGAGCTTCTGTGGAATCAGTTGCCTCCGTTTTGAGATTGTGCAATCCATTCAATTACGTCTCAATTGATGGCAAATGCATCTGATCATCTGCTTATCCGATCAGCTCCAATTAGCCATGATATATCGGTGGCACAGATACCACCACCACCCAACGGAGAGCCGTTGAACTCCTCTGATTTGGCAATCCCATGCGATGCCCGCCCGGGTAATCCATCACAGTGTCCGCTGATCTCATTGAACCGTTCGCTGGGGGGAAATCTGGGGTCAGGTCACAGCAGCTCGATGGGGGGGCGGAGTCTGCTCCCAGAACCGAAGCTGAGGGGGAAATTGACGACAAATTGCAGGGAATTCGAGCGGTTGGAAAATTAAAATGAAAATGAAAACGAAACGCGAGCAATTACTTTCAATTGAAAATGTCAAACATTGTCTTGGCCGACAAGTGCTACAACACTGAGCGAAATTAGAAAGGTAAATATTCGCATGCAAGCTGAACTCTAATCTAAATAATATTTTAATTTCCAAAAATTGTGGATTAATTTGGTGTATATATAACCGAAATTCTTATTTAAAATAAATAATCTCTCCCTAAGAAAACCCCGGATTTTCTCACAGTGCTTGCCAGCTGATATCCGCGGATACAGAGATACAAATACACCGTCGGATATTTGTATACAGTTCTATATCTAAATTCGAGCACTTGAGGGCCGTACGCAAGCACCTTGGGCGGAAATGCGATAACCCTGAGCGGGGGGGAGGCGGACGGAAGGCGGAAAAGTGGAAAAGCGGAAAATGGGAGCGCACATTCAACATGTGCGCCTCGGGATGGGGACGATTGCTGGGAAAGAGCAGGGCAAGGGGCGGGCAGAAAATCGAAAAAACGGAAAAGCTCTTACCGGATAACATGGGCGCCAAGGCGATGCCGCTGCTGTCCGACTGCGGATGCTGCTGTGAGTGGTGATGCTGTCCGTTGAAGGATCCGTTGTTGAGCGAGTCCTGCTGCTGTTGCTGCTGCTGTTGTTGTTGTTGGTCCTGCTTGAGGGCCGCTGACTTTCCAGGCACACAGCCCGAAATGGGCTTCTTTGATTTCCACAGTTTCATTTCGAGTGTTTTTGAATCTCCGTTATTTCCCTTATTTGCATCCAAAAGGATCCTTTTGGGTTTTAATTTTCACAACGCTTATTCATGGCAAATTGTTGCTTAGCCGGTGACATTTTCACAGAAACAAAAAAAAAAAAATAGAAGAACGAACCAAATAAAAATAAAACAAAAATTGCACGGTTCGAAAATGAATTCGGCTTCCAATTCAGTGACTGCGACGTCGGCGGCGACTGCGATGCGACTGAACACAAACAACACGGCCTGAAATTGCACAGCGATCTTGCTCGCTCGCTGTCAGTCTCTCTCTTCTTAGCCGCCACTTTCCCAGAGCGCACACTCTGCTCTCCAAGAATTTCTGGGCGCCGCACAGTGGGTCGCACAAGAGCAGAACATTTGTTTCTATGTATATTCAACTTCAGCAACATCTGCATTTGGGTTGGCAGCACCAATGGATGTTGCGCAACATGTTCTTAGCAACATACTGTCGTCTTTGGCACTGTTTCATTAAAGTTTTGTTTACAAATTAGCATAATTGGAATTAGCTATGGGTTTTGGGTACCTGACAACTCAATTGTTGCTCAATTTACTGACAGTGCAGCAGATTTCTACCCACTGTGCATGGCTCTCTTTGGCATGGTGCGTGGTTGATTGCCGCTGACTCACACACTCGCGTGCGGAGAGAGTGCGGCCTAAGTGGAGCACTTTTTGGGGAGTTTGGCGGCTGGAGACAACACAGAGAGAGAAGGAAAGAGAGCGCAAGAGAGTGCGGCTCGCATGAGTGAGGCCCATTGGGTGGCGGGGGAGGAGGAGCACTCAAATCAGTGGCCGCCACTCATCACCGTTATGATTATGAGCTGCTGATGAGCTGCAGGCATGGCAATCAGCTGCTGGCTAAAGGTAACCGCAGGTTAGCTTCTGGGTTTGGCCTCTGACCCCAAATGCCAAAAGCGCGAAAAGAGCCAAATGCTCGTATGCGCGACGGGTGTCGCGAAATTTGCTAATTAGTCACGAAAAGCGACGGCGGCTGCTCGAAATGGTCAACGGAAACAGGACAAACGGACGGACGGCAGCACGCAAGCGGAACATCTGCTAATGACCAGACAACAGCTGTTAGCAGAAGCAGTTACAGTTGCAACATGCAACAGTTTTCAAATTGATTATTTTTTTTATGTTTTTATTTGCCAAATGGTAGTCTTAGACCATTCAAAGGGTTAAGTATTAATTTTAAATAAACTTATCTTTAAAAAGCATTTGCTTAAATATCGGATTGCTTAAATAAATAATAAAATATTGCTCCACATAAGTATTTATACAAAAATAAATAGTCAGTTCTGTTTTTCCTCAGCAGACCTGCCTTTGTTTATATTTCTTTCATTATGCGGCCCAAATTTTGCGATCCATCCAGCCAGTTTTCGAAAAAGGAAATATTCTGGCCGTTATTCAGCACAGATGCAGCCATTATTTGGCCCAGGGCATTGACACGAATTAAACAAATATATAAAATAATTCATTTTTACGAGTTACGGATCCTTCTGAATCCTCTTTAACATCAAGTACAAATGTGCGGCCACCTTTTGGGTTAAGGCTGCGGATTTAGAACAAATCCCTCTATAAAGATATATGAAGTATATATAGATTTTATTTATACGCGATTCCCTCTTCCGTGTTAAATGCTTTCTTCCTCATTTTCGGTGAAAAGAGGGCGGCTTAATGTCTTTAATGACCTCGACTAATGATCGAAACTGATTGATTCGACGGAATCGTCGAAGGTACTCTCTCCAAGTTTGTTGTCTGCCTTATTTTTAGATTCTATATAGTCTACGCACACCTCACTACCCCCCTAAAAATAATTTAATTCCCAGCCCCAAGGTGTCACTCTGGCGGAGACAGAGAAAGGCAAAATTGGGGGAAAACTAAAGAAAATATAGGGGAAAATGTCTGTTGAGAGCATTACGACAAGCGGTTGCCATTTTGTAGCATACGTTCAGGCAGAATTTTTCCTCGGGTCGCAAATTCCAGAAATGGTGTACCAATTAATTTCGTGATTATAAATATAACCTAATTTGAAATACACTCTCCGGACTTTACGGAAAATATTTAATACAAAAAATCCATAAAAAGAAAGCTTACAAAATTTAGATGCTCCCACTATACTTCTGCAAGCTCTGCCGGGCTCTCTCTCTTATTCCCACTAACTGTTTTTTGACAACGTTGCAGATCTTTCGCTCTTTTTTCCCTTTCTCCATCTCCCTCACATGATTTTACAGCATCAAAACTGATCTCTCCCACTGTACTGCTGTAATCTCAGTCACTCTCCCTCTCTTAGTCAGACTAACTGTTCTTTGACAAAGTCACAAATCTCCTTAATACAATTGTACAGCTAGTCGGCGTGGAATAAGCTTTCCAAAAGTCGGATTCCCATGTGAATGGAACCGACATACATAAGTGTTATGAAAAGTGAAATGTTCTCGTCCGGATTTTGTGCCTTGTTATTGAGTGTCCTCGTGTGCCACAGCATAGGCCACGTTCGCGGTAAACTGTTTGTGGGGGAAGCGCCGGGACACCCTGGTGGAGTCCAAGTGCTGCCCAGCTCCTGCCGAAATGCGTTAAATGGCAGCAGCAGCCCCGGCCCGGAGATCCGGCTGCCCTTCGTCGACATTGTGGTGCGCCACGAGATGCCAATCTTTTTGCTGCGCGAACCGGAGGCGGATCTGCTGCTCATGCTTCACGGACCGGAGATCTATCAGCTCCACGTGGCCACCGGTAAGAGGCGCATGGTGCCCCTGGGCGGCCTGGCAGGACGGGTAACAGAACGGCCAGCGCTCGGCGCTGAGATAGTGGCCTGGCGGCAGTTCCTTCTGCTGGCCCTCGTCCTAGAGGACTCTCTGGAGGTATACCAGCTGCCCAGGGTTCTGCTCCTCTCCGAAGATCCCGCCACTCAAGTGAACTTTGAGCCCTTGCAGGAGTTCTCGCTGCCAGGGGGATTCCTGCAGCTGCATCTCCTCAAGCCCAGTGCGGAGCAGGTGCTGCTCCTAGCGGCCTCCAATCACACAAGGACGCATAGCAAGTGCAGGTGCGGTACTTCCAGGGCTAAAAAGAGGATTATATGTAAAAGTGTTATAATTATCCCACAGAACCTTCGAATGGCTGGACACGTACTTCAATCCCCTCGAGGAGATCACCCTGCCGGCCATCCGCGTCCTTCAGGTGGTGGGTAGCCAGCCGGTGTATATCATCTTTGGTCGATCTCTGCGAGGATCCCAGTCCCGGGTGAGTGAGCCATCCCCGATTCTCTCCATTTTAGGTTCCTCAACTCCTCTCTCTTGATCCTTCTCAGCTGGTACTCACCGTTTACATGCTAGACAGGACAACGCTGCGCCTGCAGCATCGCCAGGCCCTGACTGTCCAGGCCCAGACTGTCCACGCCTTCAGATTCCGCAGCCGCAACCGTATCATTGCCTGCAGCTCATCCGCCTCGGATCCGTGTCTCTTCTTTAGAATGATCGACGGCCAGTTCGTGGTCAATCGAAAGCATTCCCGTCGCGACCTCAGCTTCCGCCGGATGGCGGCCACCAACGGGGGTCAGCTCCTGGTCGGAGCCCGGGCCAACGGGGAGGTGATTGTCTTTGGATCCGCTCGCCTGGATTGCTACTCCGGTTTCGCCATGACCGGCGTACCGGGTCCTATTGGCCTGCTCAGTCATAGGAACGCCCAAAACGAGAGTTTTCTGCTGCTCGCCTACCGCCTAGCCTCGAGTGCCATGCTCCGGACGGTTCAGCTGGGAGCTGTGGAGAATGAGGAGACCACCATTCAAGTGGGCGCCACACCGGATGAGGGTGAGTAGTGTGGTGGATTATTTAATATTCAAAGGATTCTGAGTCTTGTCGTCTTTAACAGACCTCACTGTGGTCCAGCTGCATCGCCATGAGTTCGAGGAGTCCATAAATGACCTCCGTGGCCTGCTCCTACGCAGCCGATCCTCCTTGGCAGCCCTGCGCATGTGGGTTCGCATCTTGCAGCAGGTAACTTTGTTCCAACTGCAACAGGACCTCCATCTCCGCGAAGGGGGGCATATTGGACGTGTCCAACTGGAGGGTGAACACTTGCGCACGCCCTCGCAGCTGATGCAGCGTCTGGAGGAGCTGCGTCAGAGATATGACGGATCGAAGACAAGAAGAATGGCCCGTTCCTTTGGGGCGGAAAACGACAATGCCGTGGAAACCCTCAATGTGAAGCGTCTCCGTGTGGGGAATCTCATATACGGAGGAGTTCTTATGCCAGGTACGATCTCTTGAAGGAATAGTACATCCACTTCTTGGTCTATTCATTGAATTCTTTATAAGGACACATCCTGGACACATCATCCAGCCCAGCACCTCTGTTGAGCATCAAAGGGGTTCTACTGACCAAGACCCTGCATGCGAAGTACCTGATGACCCCGCAGGGCTACCCCAAGTTAAGTGACTCTCAGACGTCGCCACCAGAGGCGAACGAGCATCCTGCCGATACCGAGTGTGTGGTGCGCCGCCTCGAAGTGGAACTGATCAATGGAGTGTCGTGGAACGAGTTTCTCGAATCGCTCTTCATGCGCAGCCGTGACACCCGCATTGAGGGTCGCCTCGTCCTGCAGTCCAGAACGAAGGTGGACGCCATGCAAGTGACCCTGCTCAATGGTCTTGTGGTGGATCAGCTGTTCAACCTGCGAGGTGCACAGGTGATAAGCTCAAACATCTTCATGTCTGCCTTCTTTGCGCCGCGCCTCGAAGCACAGAGTGTGAACGGATTGGACTTTGCCCAGGATATCGTCTTTCGCGGCTCAGGCAATGACACATTGGTGAAAAGTAAGCCTGGACTTGCTAATACCTATGTTGAATCTAATGAAACCTGTTCCTTGTTGCAGCTCCTGTTCGGATCAACCAGATGAGCGTGTCCGGGGACCTACAGGTGGCGAATCGAACGAAGAGGCAGCTGGATCCGGAGAAGGAGCAACGCCTGCAGCAGTACTATACTGGCAGGATCACCATCCAGGGCTCCCTGACGGTCAGGGGTGTGCAGCGGGACACGGAGAGCTCCCTGCTGATGCTGGGCAATCAGTCGCTTGCCCGGACCGACCTCCAAGCCCATTACCTGCTCAACCAAGAGCCACAGGTGAGACTGCCTTATTCTGAAGAGCTTTACCACTTATCCCTCTACTCTAATTCCTGCAGTTTATATCCAACTTGACCTTTGGATTAGCCAAGGTCACTACACCTTCACTCAACACCAGCTTCCTGGGCGGACATCCCACGCAAGATCACCTGCTCAGCGGAGGTCAATCGAACTCGAGGCAAAGTTCGAACCAAACTATGCACATCATCTTCATGAATTCCAGTGTCCAGGGCGACATCCTGTGCCGGGACTACAGCTCTCGCTTGGCTGAACTCGCCAGAGAGGCAGTGCGTCATGGTCAGGAGTCGAATATTACAGGACACAAACGCTTCCAGGCGCCTGTCACAGTCCAAAGCCTTCAGAGCCAGCAAATAAATAAAATGCCGGTAAGCGAACTGGTTCTGCGGTCGAATGCCACACAGAGTTTCCAAGGAACCAAAAGCTTTGCCCGCCTGATGGTAGCGGATGAGCTGCGTGTACCGAAGCATCTCAAAGTGGTTCGCCTGAATGGACTCCCCCTGCAGCAGCTGCTGGGCCACGATCTCACCCTTAAGCGCTTGGAACTGACGCAGACTCCGCACCTCCAGTTTCTGCACTTCCGCCGCCTCAACGGCCTGCCCTTCGACGACCTGCTGTCCAAGATTCCCGAGGCCGACGACGACTCGCTGCTCTTCCTCCGCAAGCAGCTGCTCATCGAGGGCAACGTGCGCTTCGAGAAGCCCATCCAGCTGCAAAACATCAATGACATTAACTGGGACGAGTACATAACCCGCCTGGTCGGGCCCGATGCCAATGCGAAGTTGGGTGGCAAAAAGGTTTTCGTTGCCGGCCTCCAGCTAGGCTATGCCCTCCACACGCCGCACATCAACAACCTCGACCTGAGCTCCCAGCTGGACAACACCCTGCTCCGGATGACGCCCCAGGAGATAGGCGGTGCCTACAGCTTTGGCCAGATGGCAGCCACCAATGTGGATGTACCCCAAGTGAATGGAGTGCCCAGGGAGGAGTTCATTGACACCCGCAAGGATGTACAACTAAAGGGAGACCTCCACCTGCCGCAGCTGACCATTAAGGGCAGCCTGCAGTGCCCATCGGTGGGGGCTGAACCTGGATTTGGATTGGACAATCTGGAGGAGAGGGTGGAGCTGGTGAAGCAGCTTCCCTGGCGGAACTTGAGAGTCACCGGCGATGCCCTGTGGCAAGACGATGCCAATGCCGATGAGCACTCCCAGCTGGACTATCTGCGCCAGCACGCTGTCCGGAGGCAGGGCAACCAGAGCATCACAGGACATGTGCTGCTCAGAGCCCCTCACCTGAAGAGGCTCCAAAGCAAGCAATCCCTGCCCGCAGATCTCAACCTCTCGGACGTGGCCCAGGACGCCCTGCTGCGCTGGACAGGCAGCAATGAAAGCCAGGTGGTAACGGCCAACCACGAGCTACTGGGAACCGTGAAAGCTGGAACCGTGCATCTGGCCAAGGATGCTCACTTCGGACAGGTGAATGGGATCGATATCGAGCGCCTGAATGCCTCACTCTACCGCCTGTCTAGTAGCACGGCCATTGCTGCCCATCTCAACTTCCTCCAAGCTCCAGAAATAGGCCGCCTGCAGCTGGAGCGGCCAGAGGTGAATGGAGCTCCGCTCGGGGACATCTTCCAGCAGGGCGCAGGTCAATCCTGGCCCATGGTCAGGTTCAGGCAACTGCATGTCGAGCAGTCTCTCAACCTGGGCTCTGTAAACGACATGAGCGTGGAGTACTTCCTCCAGCACCGCATTCCCCTGACGGGAGCCGCTCTGGAGGTATTTGGCTCCCTGATCTTCGAGCAACTGCAGCTGGGCAAGCCCCTATTGCGGACCATCAACGGCATTTCGTTGGATAACCTCATCCTGAAGCACAGCCGCCAGGTGCAGAGTATCTCGGGTGCGAAGACCTTCCACGGAGGCGTACAGTTCACGGGACCGGGTCACGTGATGAACCTGAATGGTCGTGATCTCAGCGAGAGTTACCGGGTCAGCATCTTCCGGGACAGGGACTACAACATTGATAGCCTGGTGCTGGAACGGGCTCTCTTCTCCGGAGGACTCGTCCAGCCAGAACCAGCTTCCATTCCCAATCCCCGAGCGATGGAAGGCGCGGAGGAAAAAAATCCTCTGAACGAGTTGCAGGAACTCCTGACCGTTGGCAATCAGAGCAGCTCCCTCCATAGACGGCTGCTCTACCTGGACCACGATTCCGAGACCCTGGTATCCGAATGGGTGAAGCCACCGCTCCGGGGTCCCGCTGACTACCAGGTAACCCTGCCCCTGGGTCAAACGGGTCCCTGTCAGCGTCGGGAGCTGTGGTCCCAGATCCGGCTCTCCGATCGCCGCGTGCTCCTGGTCAATGCCACCGCCAGTGCCTCCTCCTCAAGCCAGCTTACCCGACTAAGCTCTGGGGATATCAAGGTTAAAGTCCAGAATCACTGCCATCGTCCGGCCAGGAGACTGCGCAGCAGGATCAGCATTAGTTGCCGCAACGAATCCCACACCCTGGGCATGCGCCAGCCTGTGGAGGCGATTCACCTGCTGGAGCAGGGCCAGGGACTGGTCCTCCTGCTCCTAGGCACCGAGGAGGAAGTACGAGTCCTGCGGCTCAACCGAACCAATTGCAGCTTGACGGACTGGCAATCGGTAAAACCGGCCGATGGTCGCCTAATGAAGGTCTTCCGTGTGAAAGGAGGAGTAGAAAAAGGAGGAGAAGAGGACCTCCTCCTAACCAGCGGCTTGCAGGACCACCGTCCCGTGGTGGCCATCCATGTGTGGGATCCAGTGGACCAGCGCTTCAAGCTGCTCCAGCTTATCCCAGGCTCCTACGAGCTGGCCGAGTTGCAGCAGAATCAGCTGCTGGTCACCTGTCCGGGCTGCCGGCACATAGCCATCTTTAGTCGGCCCAATGGAGGGGGCGTTCCCTTTGAGCCCCGTCAGCAGCTGAGCTTCGAGATGCGCATCCAACAGCTGACCCCGTTCCGGGTGGGAGATGAGCAGTACCTGCTGGTGGTCACGCAGCCGGAGTCGGAGCACTTCTACCTATTCAAGTATGGCCAGGTGGGGGGCTGGCAGCAGCGCAGCTTTGGCCACAAGAAGCAGCAACAGTGGGCCTTTCCCCTGGTGAAGTCCGGCCAGCGATTGGAAGCTGGAGAGACGCCGCTCCTGCTGCTCTGCGATGGGAAGAGGGAGTGCAGCCTGGTGAGGGCCCTGCTGGGCTAAGGGATCAGGGATCTGGGATCAAGAGTTTCTTTCGTTTTGTATATTATCGTTATTGTTGTATTTAGTGTTTAATTATTTCTACCGTTATGCTATATAAATATAAATTGTTGTTCAACCCCAAATAATCTAAGGACTAAGTAAAATTAGAAAAGTATCTTAAGGTATCTGGACAGATTAACCTGCTCCCACGATCTGATCGAGATTATCACATGCCTAGGCTGGCCTAGGACCCCTCTTACTTGGCTAGTTTCCCCCAGAACCCCCCCACAAATCCCGTATCCCTAGGTGGAGAAGCTCTTCCTGCTGACCGTGAGCACGTACCCGGTGAAGACCAGGAACCCCATTATGCCCCAAATGGAGCTGTTCTGATTGCCGCCGTCGCCGATCTGTGCCAGAATCCACTCCACATGACTGGCCACATCCTCGAACCCGCCATCGCTGCTCCTCAGGCCCAGCAGGCGATCCTGTTCCGTCAGCGTAGCACCTGCATCCATGTATAACTTCTGACCCACTGGCGCATTCGTCACCTCCGCCTGGACACAGATCCTGGGGGTCTGGCTCTGCTCCTGGTGGTGACACGCAGCGTGAGTGGCATTCAAGGTGACCAGGTCGTGCAGCTCCCGGATCTCGCCATCGTAGCCCCAGGTGCTGATCTGCAGCTGGTTGCTGGAGTCCGCATCCAGGACGGATGTCTTGCCGGGCGAGGGCAGGCTCACCGGCTGGATGAGCACATGGTCCAGGGGAACGTCCTTGTCCAGCATAAGAATGGCCAGGGCCAGATCCTTGGGCGGCTGGTGGATGTGCGTAACGCCGAAGGCCAAGCCCTGGTCGTGGGGAGCGAACCTCTGGGGATTACCCAGCATCACGCGCAGCTCCGAGGGATGGTAGTAGGTCTTCTTAACGTGGCTGTTAGAGAGTTCGAAAAAAATAAAAATAAAATTTATATAAAAATAATAAAACTTAAATTTTTATATTTATTATTTCCTTGTTTCCTTCCCTTCCAACTCTTAAGTAGGGAATTACAACTCACCTGAAGATGCAACTGCTCACGGTCAGCACAACAGAGGGCGCCACCAGGGCACCGGAACAGATGTGCCCCTTGCCAAAGTAATCCCGCTCCTGGGCCAGCAAACGGATGGATGCATGATATGGGGCCCGCATCTTGGCCTGGAATCGATCCTCCCCAGAGGCCGCTGCAATGGCTTCCATTTCGGCCAGGCCAATTCGTTTTGCAGTCAAGTCGCGATGTGTATAGGCTGTGGATGGTATCAAATATAGAAATATAGTATTTGTATAGTTATATTTATATTTTATATATTTTTTAAAAGTATATCGAATCCAAACTTTAGTTTATAACTTAAACCTCAACCTCTGATAATAAAAAGTTCCATAAATATTTTCGATAATACAAATTGCTATCTTAATTTACGATAAAATATCGAAAACTATATTTTCTGTTTTCGATACTTGAAAAACTAGACACCTACATATATATTTTTTAAGTATTATTTTTATAAACTTCAGCTTTTAAATTTTTAAAAGATTTCTCAAATATTATCGATCAATAAAATTGCTTTGTATATTAACCATATAATATCGAAAACTATCATTTTTCCCACCGATATTTGCTCAGGTACATCCCTATCAGGGGGAAAAAGCAAAGAAGCCCGCGAGGTGAAGGTTAAGCAGGAAGGCTGATAAGCCCACAATCGAGATCCGATCGGATTCCCCCTGGAAACAGTCTCCGAGTGCAGTTGGGCCTTATCACCTTATCAGGACGCCTGGTCAGCGCCCGATCGCCCCGTGATATCAGCACGTTCAGCTGGTGCACAAGCCCCGGACTCCCCATTTCCATGCGGAGTGGCACCAGGGAGTAGCGGTCACTGAGAGCGATCAGGCCACCACCCATGCGTAGTTGTGATCGCAGATATGATAGGTGCTGCCTATGGGGCGATATCTATATCTATATGGAACCCAAAACGAATCAGTCCAAATCCCACAGACACACATGCCGGAAGCGGCTTGGTTTTGGCCGGATCACGCGATATATAGCCGCTGATCGCCCCAATTGATCAATTTTGGAGTGACGCACTTAAAGACAGACACCGATTTGAATAATCGTGGGATGATATTGGGGTTATATTGGGGAAGGGAACAGTGTCAGCGAAAGGTATGTTTCATATATATAATATACCTAATATATAAATATCATACATATTTAATTAAAATCTCTCAAATATTTAAATTAAGGTTGCCCTCTTAACTTAATTGCCAACAAAATGATATTAATAAAAAAAACCTAATTTTAGACTACCTATTAAAAGACATCACAATTTCCGCAATCAGATGAACTGTTGCCCAAAAAAAAAATATATAACAATGTGTGCAAAACCAAATAAAATTACCAAACAAGTTTTGCCATAAAAATGTACAACGCTGCACTTAAATTGTTCACACTTTCATAAAATGTTTAAATATAAATTATAGGTTACGTGACTGAAAAATATATATATATCTTTATCTATATATAATTTATTTTTAAAGCTTGTAGCACTATCTTCATATTTCTGGATGTAATAACATTTCAAGTATTCCAGGGAAACCTTGACCGAATCAAGTATAAATCGGGCGTAATGCCTAACTTTCGCCGATAAATAAAATAACAAAATAAATCGTTACATTATAGGCTCCATTAAAAGATAACATTTAAAAATAATATATGACATCTACAAGATACAATATAATTTATATTTTAAGATCTATATGTTCACAATTTTTCACCAATAAGATTATACTTTCTTTTGCAGAAACTTCCTATCATAAAAATGTCCAATTTCTTTCCCCATAAAATTAATCTAAAAGCTTTACACTTTAGTTCGTAATTTATTAAAAATTAAAAAAGGAACTTACTTGTTTGCATTTCGGTGCAGAGAAAGGCAAAGATCATGGTCTTTACAATCTTGCGCAAGTTATCGTTGAGCTGCATTCTGGAGGTTATTCCAGCACAAAAGGCACAGTAAAAAATTTCAAAAAAATGTATATATATATATTTAAATATATATATGAAGCACAGGTGATGATCCCAGCTTTAATCTCGGAATTTGAAAGCGCGGAAAGCGTGCTGATCGGTTCACCTGTCGAGCGTCGAATGAAGAAACTGCCGGCGAGCTTCTTTCCTAAATCGAACGAACGCAAATTCGCAAAAGCGTTCTTAGATAATTCCATAATTTTGTTTTGGTTTCGTGAGTTTTGATTCGGTGGCGATAAGGCAGGCACCCATACATGACTCCATATAGAGCCCCCGATCCCATTCGAATCGAATAATAAACAAACACACACGCTCCACGGCATCGATAAGCGCCAGTCGTTCCTCGATTATATGGTATGTTTTTGTTTTCACAATTATTTTGCTGAATTTGTTTATGCTGCAAGTTGGATGCAAGTCGGGCTTTGAGCTGGAAATAGGAGATAAGGATTAATATAGAGTTATATGTATATATACATAGCTTCAAGATTCCTGAGAACTAAGCAATGATAAAGCTCAACTATCATGCTCACTTATTATTTGGAAAAATATTTTCGGGGAAAACTATTTGCTGCGCGTTTAGTGTTTTTTTTTTTCGGGGGACCTTGTTTATTTATATTCTTAAGATAGCAACCTTTTACACACGGAATCATTTGTTATAGTTTGGAACTGAAGAGTAATTGTTTTGAACAAAATATATAGCTTGGGAATGTGACTTTTATATCAGTTTTTTTATTTTCTTTATTTAATCATTTTTTAAATAAATATATTATATATAAGTTTAAAAAATGTAAAATATTTAAGTCCCTTTAAAAACACCTTAAATATTTCATCTTATTTCATCGCATGGAATTTTTGCAGAAGAAAATTCTTTTGAAGAATACTAAAAGATAATTTCAATTTAAAAATCAATTAAATTATTTTAAAAAAATTTAATGATTTCAAAAAATTAAAGTGTTTTATAAAATTTAATATTATTCTAGCGCGACAAGGGTTACTATATTTTTTTTTTTTACTAGTTAAAAGGTATATATAAAATATTTCTTAATCTAACCATTTTCATCTTATTACTTAAATATATGCTACTTATTGCTTTTATTTCAATTATTATTATTATTATTATTTTCTTACAAAATTTGAATTTAATGGGTACTCAAATATGATTTTCCTAGCTTCTCTATATTTATTGTTTTCTAAATATATGGATAGTTAAAATATTCCTCAAAATGTACAAAATAATACAAAAAGTTAAAAAAATATATAATAAAGATCAAATATTTTTCCCCAGTGTAACGGAAATTACGCCTTCTTTTTCTATATTTTTTTTTGTCAAAAACTATCAATAGGCCACTTGGTCGAAACTAAAACGGAAAGCAGAACTAGATTACATCGCGGAGTGTGCCCGATAAGGATCTGGATCGTGCAGGAAGGGGCTCAAGATAGCGCTCCTCACCGAAATCGGGGATTAATCAATGGATGTTGCAATGCCCACGAGGCCTTGAGGGCGAAACCAGCGTAATGCCCATGACGATATCGAAGCCAAATCACAATCAAATCGGCGGGACAGACAGTCGATGGTATCGATGGAGTTGAGTGCACCCACTCAATGCAGCCGGTACTCCTTGGCCTTGTCTGCACGGCGATCAACCCAAGCGATCGATGGTCCGATGGATCGGTGGATTGCCCTGCTGTCACGGACACCATTCTTTGGGCAGCCGTCCAGTCTGGTGCCATAAAGATTACGCGCCTATCGGCTGACCAGCTCCATTCATCGGACCAGTGAAATCAGGCTGCTTTTCTGCGCCGTAAACTATTTTTAGTTAACGAACTAACGCAAATGGGCCCGATAGCGGCGTCTATCAGGGATTAGTCGTAGTCGCAGTTTTCGTAGATTATATATTATATTTGTGGGGGAACTAACATACCCCCCACCGCCTAGAAGTAGGCCATGGATCCTGGAGAGCATCAAGCCACATCCAGAACCCATTCCACAGAACTTTTATGGGGTTTTTTTTCTTGAATATATTCGATTTTTATACCCCTGCAGGATAATATAATTTTAGTCAGAAGTTTGCAACGCAGTGAAGGAGACATATCCGAGCCTATAAAGTATATATATTCTTTAGTATGCAGTTTGACTTGTAAAGGCTAACTTAAAACAGTTTTCCGAATGCAAATTAATGTATTTTTAGCGTAGTTATTATACTTTTAAGTTTGAAAATTTCAAAAAAATTATAATTTTTTTAAATGATGGATAATATAAATTTTAATACCTAGTCGAGCGGTCCCATATCACCTAATGTTCTTAATTAATAAGTTCACTTTTAGTTTATAACACATTGTTAGCTTTACATAAATAAATACATTTGTTTGCTTTACAGCTTTACATATAGGATATAGGATAATAGTCTTGGTTCGGACTTACCCGCATTTGAGGACACTCAGTTTACTTTTCGTTGCAACACCGCTGACGTGGCCCAGATTCATCGATGACTAAGTCCTTTCGAGTGCAGAGGTTATTAGCACAATTATTAACACACTTTTTATTTACACACGAGTGAACGGGTGAAAAGCCGCGGACAGACTGAGGATGCTTCGGCGAGGCGCCTCTATTTATAGGTGTGGGAGATGGGGAGAGAGAGAGATAGATCGAGAGAGCGAGATAGATCGGGAGAGAGAGATACATCGAGAGAGAGAGAGAGATAGATCGAGACATGGTGGAATTATACAAGGTGAGGACAAGAGCCTATAGCGCTCTCTCGGTTGTTAC
>JAEIHY010003207.1:0-31652 GCA_018904565.1 Drosophila tsacasi
AGAGGCATCCCATTCTACTCTGTGATATAAATGATTAATTTTTAATTCTCAGTATACTTTTCAGGTAATCCAAGACTTTTTTGAGTGCATTTAACATATGGCATAAGGCACGTTGCTTTTGTTGCATTAAATTCGCAGCGGGCCAGCGCCGGCAGCTGTTTTTCAATTTTCCGCCTCAACTGTTGACGCAAAAGTAGTTCAAAGTGGTTGCTTGCCAGCCAAAGAATAATAAAACAACATTCCTACCATCCCCCCTTCCCCCGTCCAGTGGCAGTTTCGCATGAATATGCATACCACGAAAGGGGGATTCCCCTTACCTGTACTGCCTTTATTATTCCGCACATGTGTAGCACACTTTTTAGCCGGTGTGGCTGCTGCCATTAAGCTCTGCTCTCATTACTGACCAAGAACGCCGGGGGAATTGAATATACCTCAGCTTTGTATAAATGAATTTTTCCAACACCACCATTGTGTATGTGTGTGAGTGAGTGTGTTTGTGTGTGGTCAGGTAATTTCAGAAATGTACTCGGATTTTTTTCCGCATTTGTATTATTTTTGCTGGGGTTTTTGCGCTGGGACTTGACTCTCTGGTTTAGCACTGGCTCTTATGGCTCTCGGCTGTCCCTTTTTATGCCAGCCCAAGGACCTTTGCCCCGCAGGACGAAGACGACAGGCGTTTACATTTGGGATTTGCATGTGCTGCAGGAACTTTTGCAATGCCAGCTCCTACCGGCTGCCTCTTTGTGTCCTTATATCTGCCGAGATTTAGGCGTCATATAAAATTTATGCGTGTGGCTTTTATGAGCTTATACCTGCGTCTCTCAGAGTGTGTGTGTGTGTGTGAGCGAGTGCTATGTTTTATGGGAGTCACTGTCCTTGGTGGGCAGGTGAAAAAAAAACTCAAATAATTAGGTAGCAACGGAGCCAGGATTTTTGTGAGGTCCCCAAGCGGCCATGTCTTATTAAAGTATTTAATGAAACATTTTTGGGGTCATATATCTTGGCAAGATTGCAGCTTCAAGAAAGTAACTAAGTTGAGAAATTAAGTAAATATAAAAACGGTTAAAAATACCTTTAAATATATAACACTAGCATCTGCCCCCTTTGAAGTTTCATTGAATTCTTCAACAATATATATTTTCATAAATATTATTAATAGGCTTCTAATTTTTAACTTAAATTATTTATTTCTTTAAATATTTTTTTAGCCTTATTGATTACATTTGTGTTTACCTTTTCACAACCCCTTTGAAAATTTCCCCGCTGTCAAGAGAATATGAATTTTTATTTATAATCAAACCCACATTCCTCATTGGTTTTCCCTTGTTCCCTGTCAATATCAAAGCCAGAGCTGGGAAAAACAATGAATCCAATAAATTTTTTGGGGCACAGCACAGTCGAGTCGGGGGCAACAGCTGATGGCGGAAAAGTTTTGACGACTAGGCCCACTTGCTCTCGGGGAATGATTACAAAACCATGAATCCGCCCACCAGGAATGGGGGCAAAGTTTTTCGGGGAATATCGTGTGCTCGGCAGCAGCAGCACTTTCAATAAGCAATTTGGCTAAGTGCTCCTGCCCTCTTTGTGCTCCGAGGCCGCCTCTCCAGTGTCTGTGGCATTGTCAAGCCAATGCCATCAATATGACTAATCATGCATATATTTCATAAAGCTGTAAATCCCAATCCCCCGGCCTCCCTCTTGCACAGCTGTCGGGCCCAAAATTGAGTCAAGCCACAAAATTCACTTTGCATTCGCCGGGGGCGTTTCAGACTTTCGAGGATTATTAAAATTACGCATACGCCGCGTTTTCAATGAAGTGTGCGCGAGGCGGAGGAGGGGAGCGTGAAGGGAAATGAGGCTGCCAGAGTCAACCATTAATATTTAAACGTGCCGCCTCGAAATGTGTGTGGGGGCGTGGCACAACCCACGCATGTGTGTGTGCGAGAGTAATGCGGAAAATTAAGCTTATGACTGACTGTAAAATTAACTTGGCGGAGGTGGTAAAATAAAAACAAAATTTAATTAAAAATAGTGCAGGAATAGGAAAGCCCAGAAAAGCTATAGTCTGGCAAATATAAATGTATTATAAAACACATAAGAAGTTCTTCCGTGTAAAGGATTAGAATGCTTAATTAAGGTATTACTGGAAAGGTTATTAATTATTTTAAAGAGCATCTACAAACGTATGAAGTGGCTGAAATTGACTTAAAGAGATTTGGGTAACTCCGAAGTTTTAAAGTGTTATTTTAATTTAAATTCCATTCCAAATGCTGTCACAATGCCTTCTTTGCAAACTTTCAAAATTTGCTTCATTTCGTGCAGCCATAAAATTAACTTAAAACCCAGAATATGGAATGTAGTCAATAATAATTGACTTTATATACTTTGCAGCAACAGCTTGACCCTTCTAACCAACCCAAAAGCCATAAAAATGGGCTCGAATAATCCTTTGCATTTCAGGCATTTTAATTTTTATGAGCCTGATTCGGCCGCAGGAGATGGCCGAGCACCAGCAGCATCGGCTAAGGAATTAGGCCTCGATTGCTCGATTCATTTGCCGCCGCCCCCGGTGTGGCAATGAGCCGTAGTAACATAACGGCTTCTTCTCCGCCCGGCAGGACTCTCGTCCTTATCTGGCTGGAGGAGCATTTCCCAGAAATTTGCTGGGTGAACGAGCCGACGAGCGGCTGGGCAAACAAAATATAATACTTACTTGGTTGCCTGCGGTCTTCGGAGAGGGTTGTGCATAAATTAAAATACGTAATGTGCTATGTGCGGGCCTAATAGAGCTTTCGCATAAATTAGGCATCAGTTGCCGCCAATGACCCGATGTCTAAATATATGTGTATATTATATAGCCGCCTCGTCTGGCGCTGTTTTTGTGTGTGCTTTTAGCTCATCATGGAGATCAACAGCCACGTGGCGCTCTTCCGCGACATGCTGATACACGTGGGCCAGGCCAAGGATTGCCCGGAGCTGCGCGAGAAGATCCGCAAGCTGCGACGCACCTGCGTGGAGGCATTCAAGCATACCGCCCAGATACTGATGCCCCAGGTCAAGAGGTAAGCGAATACCAGCTTTTTATGTTTTACAACAGAAAGATGCAGTGAGAAAAACAGTGATAATTTTTGAAAGAAAATATTGATATAAATATTGTATCGAAAATATCATAATTTTTGATACATCCAATTTATAAATATTTGTATATTTAAAAAATATATGAATTACATTTTACTTATTTGGTGATGTAATGTTTGAATGTTTTTTAAAGTTTTAAAAACATCATTGATCACAATTTTTGCAATGCAAATTTGTTGTATTCCAATTTACCTACATCTTGTTTCGTTCAGTGCACCTAAACGAAAGACCCCAAAGGGATAGATAGCATTAACATAAACATAAACAGCAACGTGTGTGTGACATTCGGGGCACTTCCTTTATGTGTCCGTCCCTTTTGGGCGCGTGTGAGTGAGGATGCGAGTAGGGATGTGAGTGAGTGAGGGGGCGGAGGAGTGTCTTATGGAAATGTATGCAAATCTAATTGCAGTCAAATTTGGTCGAGAAAGGCGAGAGCGGAAGGGATAACATAAATAACAATTTGTTGGACTCGGATTGAGGACCCTTGAAATGCTTTCTCGTTCGCCTCTCTCTCAAAATGAGTTAGTGGCAGAGTTTGAAATTCAATTTCAAAGTGCTGCATAATTTATCAGAGCAAACTCTCAGGCCCCCCAAAAAAAAGTTAATAACATTCGTTTATTTTTTTGTTTCGAGCTGCCTCGGGGCGCACACAGCATATTTAGTAATTTTTTTTCATTAAACCTTGTTATGTTCGGCTTTTGTTTCTCTCGATGAAAAGTTTGAGTGTGGTTAAAAATCGTTTTGTTTGGCAACAAATGAACGGAATGGTAAATGTGGCACTCGCCGTGGCTGCCCATCAATGTGATATGGATTTACTCTGGAGAGATTTTCGGACCGGGTGTCAGCTGGAAAGGAGCAAAAACTTTAACGCTCCCAGGGCCCACGTGTGTCTCTGCTTACCGACTTCAAGTTATTGATTTATGCTCGGGCCGAGGAGTGGAGATGAAATCCCATGTGGATGCCACACATGTGCCATTATCGCACCCCGAAAACGCGACAACAACAACAAAGTTTTTTTTCTTTTTTGTCTGATTTTTTTTTTTAACAAACATGTTGAGGGAAAATTCATACACACAATACATAAAATATTTGTAATTTTAGACACACAACCAATAGAACGTGGCATTGAGGCTTTACAGAAAGAGAAATTTGATTTTACATATTAAGCTAAATATAAAAGTAATTAAAATATGATTTAAGCTTTTTACAAACAGAAAATGTACTCAATTCTTTAGAGAGACTTTAAAATCGGACATGACATCCTTTTTTTTCCCCTGTGTAACTGTCAAATTTGACTTCTTTTGGCTGGAACTTTTTAAGCCCAACACGATGACATATGACAATGTGATTTATTATCGAGCAGACGCTTTAAATGTCACTCTGGAGTGGCGAAATGTCAATATAACGAGACGAGCATCCGCATCAGCATTTTTCCATATGTAACCCAGTGGCCAAAAGTGCAGGAGGAAAGCAGGAGCAGAAGAGGGAAAGCAGAAAGCAAAAGCATAAAGGAAAAACCCAAAAGCAGAGACAGTTGAATTGATGATTGGCTGGCAGCAAGCCAGAGACAACGAGAAGATTTCAATTAATTTTTGCTTTATTGACACAAATGAACGACTCGACGAGCAGCTTTACGTTCTCTCAGGTTTCTCCCTCCCCGCCCCCCATTTTCACAGGCTCCGCTTTCAAATGGGCGCACATGGCGTATGAGTGACGACAATGAATTAGCGAAGCGACAGTCGGCAAACGCAAAAACGGAGCCTGGCTCCAGGACTCAAAGTTAAATTGAAAGTAAAAGTTCAATAAAGCAAAAAGTATGCTCGGAAAATGAACAAAGACGGTTGAAGGAGGAAAAGTCAGGAGGGGCGAATTCAGGATGGAAAACTTTGGGCGCAACTTGACAATGACAGAGCCAAACTTTCTGACAGTGTTTCGTTGTTTGTTGCTGTTTTATGTTTTGTAAACACATGCATGAACCCATGTGAGACAGCCAAAGTCGCAAACAACTCGATAGTACTGAGGAATGGCAGGGAAAATCCAAAGAAAAACGATGGGAAACAGAAGGCAGGCAGACTGAAAAAGCGAAAGGAATACTTGGCTTAAACTTAAAGAATATTGCATACTCTGAGGTAGCAGGAGCCAAGGAGGGAAGCAGCTAAAATATTAGTCAAAGTGCTTAAAAAGAATTAAAATTGCAAAAATAATAAAACGAAAACTTTTTTAGATGGCCAAGTTTTAATGTATTCTCAGCTTCATTTTAAGGATTTTGAAGTGTTGCATTTTGAAGTATAAGCAGAGAAAACTGAACACTCTATCATTAGATATTTTTATTTTAAATTTTAAGCCATTGTTGTTTTTTTTTTTTGTGTATGTATAAATTCCAGAAAACTTTTCAATATATTTTCTGTTTATGTTAGATCACCACAAACTAAACATTTCATAATAACAACTCAAACATTGCCCACAAAGTTGACTTTAAGAATAAATAGAAGCCAACATTTAGCTTTCACTTTTGCGGTTTCATTGGCCAAACAAGACGACAAAGTTGTGATACCTGATGATGGGGCCTCCAAGGCAAGCAAGTGGTTTTCCCTGTCAGAAAGTGAGGGAAAATCACCCCAAAACCCTAGACGAAACCACCTTAGAATAGACACTCTTGCAGTCAGTTGCCTACCCCGAGTCATGCCCAGTTCCATTTCCATTTTCCACCTCCATTTTCACTTCCACTCCCACTCCCGGCTGGCGGCAGCACTTTGCCAACTGCCTTGAGTGACTGATAGTTGTTTGCCTGTTTGTTTGTCCGACGACTCGCACTTACACAGGGATGCACCGGGAGAAAAATAATTCCATAGTGTTGGGTTCTTCATAAAAAATATATGTTAAATATTTGGACGAAGTCGAAGAGTAAAAAATATATTTAACGAGCACTTTTCTGGGTGAAGCATAAATCTTCATCATTTCCCCCCATTTTTTCTAAGTGTGCATGGTATATATAGGACATATATCCTTGGAGGCGACGTTCGGTCTATTTCGCCGTGTTTGCCCCGTTGTGTTCATGTTATCCATCTGTCTATTTGCCTGCGCTTACTTCGCATTTGTTCGGCTGTTTGCCTTGTAGTTATGTGCAGTTGTTGTTTGTTGTTGCTAAATTACTGCCGCTGCCTTTGTTTTAGCTGCTCGGTGGGTTCGGGCTCAGTTCCTTCTGTTTTGACAGCGAGTTAGTCAACAGAGTCCTCGGGGGCTGGACATTTCTTCACTCAGCACTCGCCACACACCTCCTGCCATATCCATTCCCATTACTGTCCCCCTCTAAGTCACGTTGGCTTTAACGCATTTCCGCTGCAAATAAGACCAGGACTTCCTTCGTCCTTCGTCGCTGCATCGAAAACACAATCCGACAATTGCCCAGAGTCCGGTGGGAGAACATAACACAAGGAGTTCGACCTCCGGGGACAGCAGCGCCATCAAAGCCAAAGCCAATCTCATAGACGTCGTCGTCGTCGGGTTCGATGGCGTTGACTGTGGTTATGTGTCGGAAATTTTATGTTTCCTGCAACTGCTGTTGCCAAAGCACAGTGGAAAGGTCTACATACTATTATATATTACCGACAAGATGGAAATCTGAAAATTAGTACAAATATGCTTGATAAATCAGTAAACTATAATATATTTAAAAATTAAAATAATTGACTTTGAAGTTAGTTTAAGAAACCTCTCAACGAGTTAGGAAATAAACAGGAACTATTCATTTTAAAATTTGGACTTCTAAACCTTAGTTACATTTATTTTGATCATAAAAACTCAAAAAGTTTTAAATTCTCTTATATAATTTGCATAATTTAAACATTCATATTTTAAAATCTATAATATTCCCCATGCCTTGCCCATGGTGCTCTCGAAGCTACTCCTGCTGGTGCATTGTTTTATTGCCGCTGTCGGGTATTTCGTTTATTATTTCGACACTTGATGCCAAGCTCCTCGCCCGTCCGGATGCCAAGCTGTTGGGCGATGTTCTGCGGTCATGTTAGTGAAAATGACAGCAAATTATGGAAGACAGCGGACAAGAGAGACGGCAGCTAGCTGGGAAGTGGGTAGAGTTACGCAATTAGGGAGAGACCGTCACGTAGCTGCAGACGTTTTTTAGGCATTCCGTCTCGATAGCCGCTCGTAAACTGCGGCAATTTTAACAACTTTATACAGCTGCACTTAATAACTTCGATTGGGCCAGGCATTGGTTGTGTTGGGACCCTGATAAACGCGTTTTATTATATTTTTTGTACAATTCTCCTTTGCAACAATTCGCCGGATCTAGCGGGGGAAAATAAAAAATATTTCACTGTTATTTGCAATAAATGAATATAACGTCCGAACTGTAATCAAGACCAGCTGCTGACAATGGTCTGGCCATTTTTTCTCTCCTTTCTCCGGCTCCCGTTTGGGTCTCGTTTGCCGTTTGCTCTGTATTTGCTGGCTATTCTCTTTTTCTTTTTGCGAGGTTTTTTGGGGGGTTCATAGGATGCTTTGCAGATTTTGTTTCGCTGCCCGAAACTTATTATTGCGATTTTCTGGGTGTGGCGAAAATGACCCACGTTAATGTCCGCGCACCGCAATCAGCCATCAGAATGCGAGAGCTGCAAAATGAGGGAAGGAATAAAAGGGACTCCGGGTCTCGGGAAATCGTTAAAACATTGCTCTCTGCCATTTACAACTTGCAGTTTTTACAAGGAAATCGCTTAGCATTAATTTGATTGCGATTTAAGCATTACATTATCTCGGTTCTGTTTCCCCGTTGCTCGGTTTCCTATTAGTATATAAATGTTGATGTATGATAATAAAATATTAATGGCTGCCTTGGAAGAGGGCATAATTGGAAGATCATGTTGTTATCCGTATGTTAATCTTTACAGTTCAAATTAGGGGTTTTGACGTATTATATAAATGATTTAAATGCCAAATATTAAATTAAACTTTTACATTTGAAATGTTTACAAATCTTACTCATTTTTGCTTTTGGGGGATATATTTCCACAGAAATAGCTAGCCCAGCTACGAGTGTCCTTAGCCCCCATAACAATCCATTTTCGCAGGAGAAGGAAGCCCAAATCTAAATCGCTTTAAGCTGAATCTTTCACAAAAATCCTCAGACACACACGCACACCCTGCCACAGGATACACCTTGGGGGGAAGATTAATTTGCAATTTATTTGCTTTAATGCTTTTGCCATGGGGGAGGAGCAGGTGGAGGAGAAGGGTGAAATCAGAAGGCAACACTTTCAGGACCTTTCAGGACCTCGTCCCCACCCCGGGTGCTATTTTGCTAAAAGATATATTTTTCATTTCCAGCTACGCAGAGTTTGGGCAATGCAAAAGCAATTTTCAAATTGAATTTATTCCTGTGTAGCTGCAAATATGTTTATGGCAATTTATATTAGTGCCCCACACCGGGACGAAGACGTCCCCAGGATCCGTTCATAATTGCCCCGGCTGTGGAGCTGCTGCTAAAACTGAAATTAATGTCAACTAAGCAGCAATTTGTGGACCGGACCCACTGTAAACTCCAAGTGTTTTCTAAATGAATTAAGCCATTGCGACGGTGACTGTGACTGTTAGAGAGTGCTTCGTGAAGTTACATAAATTATTTTCGTAATGGTAATTTAGTTGAATTAAAATGTCGTTTAGGCGTTGATCGTGGAATTAGAAATTAATTTGCTCTTACTTATGAGCAGCTGTGGGACTCTCAGGGAATTTAAAATAAAATAGAACATTTTGAATTATTACCTCAAGAAATTTAATAATAAAAGGGACACTCTGCAAAAATTATTTTAAATAAATGCTCACACTTCTCTGAAAACGTTTAACACTTATTTAATATTTACAGAATATCTGCACTTAATTTAAATATTTTTTGCCGTTTTAATTTACTTTAAAAATGTACTTTTTTGAGCACTTAAAAAGTTTTTAGTGTTCTGACCTGCCAAGTGCATGTAAAAAGTGTTCCCTCGTCGATGAAATAGTTTGCAAAAAAATCAATTGTTGCTCCAGCAGGGCAGCTGAGCCCAGATATAACAATTGTTTGCGCCCTTCGACACTCGGCCGGAAATGAATTAGTTTGTCGCCAGCTGATGACCCCCATATCTGACCCAAAAAGAGAAGAACAAAAAAAAAGGGATGTCATAAATTCATATAAATTTCATTTCACAATTTCCGCATGCAATTTGGTGTGCCACAAATGCGGCCCACACAATGCGGCATTCCAGCTCTATAATATGGCACACGCCCACTCCACCGGGCAACGGAATGAAAATCCCAATGTTCACGTTACCTTGCATTGCTTTCATTTTCCTGTTTTTCTGTTCTCTTTGCAGCGCCATGGCCGATGGCATCCTCACCGACAACCCGCACTTGGTGCTCCTGTTCTACATGGCCCAGTTGTTCCTACGTGAACTTGTGAAAAGTTATCGCCTCATACAAGTCGTGCCAATGGATATGTCCGGCTATTATGGTAAGTTTAATTCAACCCCACGCACCCACAACTTACTTGTACACCCGTCCGTGTTGGCAGGGAGCATGTTGCGGGTCATTGGGAATTTGCGGTTGCTTTTGCCAGCGAATGTCAAAGTCAGAGAGCGGTGGCTTTGGCTGAATAGAGTCCGGTTCGGTACACATAATTGGTTTAAACTGGGCAGAGTAATTGCGGTGGCACTCTAAGCTAGGACTGCCTTGAAGCCAGGAGCTAAAGATTTAAAAGGTTTAAATTTAATAAATATTTTTATAGCTAGCTTGTAGTCAAATATTTTTTATACTTTTCTGCTAGGACAGTTTTCCTTGCACTATTGCTCGTGACTCTCGACTTTAGTGGCACTTTGGCACAAATATTTCCCTCATTTTGGATGGCTCTTGACGAGTGTGGATGTTCCTTGACATCGGCATGCCAGGCAGGGACACTCAGGCATTTGCTCCATGCACGTTCAACAATTGTTTGTTTGGTTGCCGTTGCAGTGGCTGTTGTGGCTTTGATTGCCATTCTTTCGCCATGTTTAATGTGGACGTGCCAGTGCAAAAATATGCAGAGCCAAGCCCCGAACTGATTTGTCGCCGGTTCTGACCATGGATTCGAAATCTGCCTGGCGAGTGCGAGGGCGAATGCAAATGCGAATGCCAAATGCCAATTGCTGATCATAAATTTATAAATTACAGCCACTGCGCTGGCACTGGTTTCTCACTGTCAACACACACACACACACACACACAGAAAGGATATTGGGGAAAATGTGGGAAAATGGGGGAGTAAATATTTACAGAGCCACTGCCAGAGTCAGGCTCTGCTGGGCTTTCCTGATGTGGCTTTTGCTGGTGGTGCAGCGAATTTATGACGCCCCTCAGCCATGGAAACAAACAAAATTTCTGCAGTGCCATGAAAATGCCATCAACGCAGAATAAGCAATAAAAAATTCAAAAATTGAAAACTTTGTTTTTTCTGCCCGACTAACTGTTGGTCGTTGTAATTGGTAACCAAAATGTACGGTGTTGGAGGATTGAGTTAAGAGAGGATGTGCTTTAATTATTGCCATGCAAGCGAAATTTCCTTGCATTCCGGAGAGAGGAATATTTAGTTTCCCTCCAAAATTGTGAGCTTCAAAATAATAGCTTAATGAATAATGAATAGTTTAAATTCATAGCAATTTTTAATAATAATAATTCATAGCAACATTTGAATCATATTTGTACATAAAATGCATCCCCGTTTGACAAATCATTTTACTAAAATACCTATTTAAAAAGAAATAATTAAATAAGTTATTTCTTACTGCAATTTTAATTTTTTTTTATTAAATTTCCAAGACATAACCCTTAATGAATACTCCCAATTATTGCCTCATACCCCGCATAAAAATGGCTAGCGATGAATGCTGGTCATGCATTCTCGTATACGCGATATATATTTTGATATATGAAAATTGCGCATACGCCACCATGGCTGATCGAATAGATTGCAATGTTTTGATGCATGCAGCTCAGCAAGATTTAGAAACGGCAGCCACATAAGTAATTAATGTGACTACAACTGATGAAGATTAATAGTCGATCGAATATTGATGACTAAATCTATCTATCAAGGGGAACACATCATAAAATCAAAAGCAAATGCGGATTGAAAAGGAATATAGTTTTATAAAGAAAAGTGCCAGTCAATTTATTAGTTTTAAATATATTTAAAAGCCTTATATTTGTTGGTATTTCTTTGAAACAAACAGATATGCAGAGCGTGAGGCCAACATCAAAGCGTGTCACAAATAAAATTATTATGTTTCCCCTAACGAATGCCAAAGCTAATGAAGCACCGACAAAGCGGAAATAAATAAAAAAAAGTTGGGAAATGCAAAAGTCAAAGAAAAATGTTTGCATTCAAATGAACAAAACAAATAAATACGGGTTCCTGTGGCGGCATTAGCAAAAGTCAAACAAAATGGTTTTGTTTTATTGCCGGTCAGCCCCGCTGTGCTCTTTGGCTAATTCATTGACTCCGACCCATATTTATGTATTTTGGCCTATTTTTCAGAGAACCGCGCCGGACCCTCGAACCTGGGCAATGTCATCAGCCAGATTTTGTTGTGCAAACAGTTTACGCCCGACTTCAACGAGGAGGAATTATGCAGCATCACCAAAGACTCGCAGGATATCGCCGTGCTCCTTTCCGAGATGCAGGAGTATATGCCGCAGCACGAGGCATACTTGGGTGAGTTGGGTGCGGAGTGCGCAGGCTCCCGGTCTCATTGCAGCCGGAGCCTGCAGTTCCATTGCCGTGCACTTTGGTATTTGGCCAAGGCAAGGTCCGTGGGGCAAACCGAAAAGAATAGCATACAAAAAAGGCTAATAAGGGTGCTACAAGAGCAAACTGTTACGCTTTTATTTTTATATACAGATTTAGAAGGAATTCCTGGCTGGTTACCTTTATTTTATTCGCAAGAAAAGTAGAATTTATTCTTGTGATTATTTAAATGTCGCTTTATAAGCTTTTCAATTGAATTCATTTTACATTTGTTTGAGTTTGTTTCGGGTCTGCCCTCGCTTTGTGCATCTTATTCGTTAATCAAGCAAAATGTTTACTCTTATTTTTTTTTTTTTTACAGAACGCAACGCGGCACTGGACACAACCGGACCCTGGCAGGCCAAGCGACGCCAGAACTACATATGCAAGAACATGAGCCTGCTCTGCTGCGTCTCCAGGCCAAACTATCTCTGAGAGCAGGCTGACAGTGTTTAGTCCGAGCCGAACTAAGCCCACTACTTATATCAATTACTAGCGCCTAATGAGAAGCTACGAAGGAAATCCTGAGTCCTTAGCCGAGGAGGAGGAACAGTGTGACAAAATCAAAGGTCGATGCCAGGAATGGAAGTTTCTTCTTCTCCCAGAGACATGTGTATAATCAAAGTTAATTATGCTGCATATACAATATTAATGTAAAATCAATGGATATATACTATATACTATATATATATACACACCGATGTAGAGACGTTTAACTAAGGAAGTTCACGGAGCAGTTAAGACTTTTTAGGCCAGTAAATCGTAGTCACTGTATAGACCCCAGCAACTACCAAACATCCTAAACATTCATCCCGAGGTTATCTGTACACGATCCTAACCCTTGAGTTAACATTAAAATTAGGCAGGAAAGGGGGGCAGCGGAGGCAGTTAGTTGTAGTACAAGTAGCCTTCGTAATTAAGTTGAAAGCCTGAGCCCAGGCAAGTGTTAAATGAAAGCAATAACGAACAAGTTGTTAACTCACTCTCACAAACAGAAACACATACATAACATACATATATTATATATACATATAAATTTAACCAAATAGCATCGTAATTGATCAGTGTCTCTAGGTTTCTGTTTGTTCATTTCACGGTTTTCAAAGTGAACTTTGCACAGTACCTAAAAGCCAGAACAAGTAAATAACAAACAAACGAGCAACATGTGACCAATAAAAAATACAAATAAAAGTAAACCTAAATCTGTTTAAAAAACAAGGTTTAACAATTCAATATCCCGTTTACAAAGTACGAAAATAATTATAAGTTTGGCCGAACCTTATTTAATATTCAAGGAAATTGGTTTAGCACAGCAGAGTAGCTTTTGTCGGATATAAATTAGAATTAATCACACATAGAGTTCAGACGAGTAGGTACCGAAAATAATTCTATTAACTGACCAAAAATGTTTTCCCTTCAACTAAAATATTAAATGAAAGCTGCTTTAATTTTTACTGGTAAAATATTCACACAAAGCTGCTTATTTAATTTTATTTAATTGAAAACATGTATAAGTACGTTTTTAGCGGGTTTCAACGGCATTGAAATGGCATTGTAATTATGAAAATTTTATTTTTTGCTTATGAAAAAATGTCATTTAAAGGTCTTATTGAAAATTCATAAGCTGTTGCTTTTTTTAAATGAAAACAAATTCTCAATTGAATGCATATTTCATTCAGAGTGCACGTACCTTGGTCCATTTGTTTTTCGCATACTTAATGACAATTAATGGCACGATATATACACAAAAATAAAATTTTTTGTTTGCCTGCAGCAGGCACAATTTATTTAACATTGTAAATCAATTTGTAGTGCAAACAGCAATTGTATGGACCGCTGAAATGACAATGAAATTGTAAAAAACTTTAAGGACATCCGAAAAACACAATGGGACAAGTGCTTGGCAAATGTTTAAACATTCTGCGAGCCCAACAGTGGATATACATAATATATACACATAAAAATAGGACAAAGTACAGAGAAGTCTCTCATTAATAGCAAACGTAGTGCAGATTATTTATTTATTAACTCGATTCTAGGGATAAATCAAACACCAAACAAATTTACACGTCTTTGGAGGAGGATAGTGCGACATAATGTTTATAATATTGATAATTATTTATCTGTATATGAATGTAAATTGCTTAGATCGTTTGAAGCATAAGTATTCCATCAACCAATCGTGATTGTTATATGATATTCATATAAGAATTATCTGAATGTATTTATTAAATGTTTGTTCATGTTGTTTGCAACTAAATGCCACTGAGAAGTAACTCAAAAAATCACAGACACTAGCAACAAGTAACTAAAAACTAAAACTACAACTAAACACAAACCGAAACCAAATTACCAAACTGGGTACCAATCAAATATGAATAAAGCTATTTTTAGAGAAACTAAACTTGCCTCAACCTGCCTTTATTTCCCTGGTTGGTCGGTTGGAAGCCTTTAAGCATTGAGAAAGGAGAGCCCAGAGCGTTAAATTCCATCCGAACGTGTAACGCAAAATTTATTACACTTCATAAAAGAGCGATTAATGTTTATAGATGTGATTTTATCACGAACTCCCGAGCCACGATACGAACACATTTATATGTATGACGGCAAAAAATGGCATCAAGATGGTGGGCTAACGTTGGGTTAGGTCCTCGAAGAGTTGCTACCCAGGAGGAGTTAATGGCGGCCTTAAATATAAGCGATACTAAAAGGAATCGTTAAGATGAGCCTTTAAATTTTTTCCTTTTTATTTTATAATTTACTCCAAGGATTTATCTGAAACTATAATAATTTGGAATGCCATAATATTACCCTTATAGTGCTCCCTTATAATCCCTCCTATAAACCTCTCAACATACCGCTTAACTTGCTGTATAAAATGGCTGGCTTACAGCTCTTGAGGAGGTGCCAGTCTACGTGCCAAGGCATTAAGGACAAGCCAACGTGTTCGACAATAGATACGTCTTAATCAATCTTAAACGGATGCCAAGTAGATGCGAACGGGACTAGGATCCCTCGGTGGCAGTGGCAGCTTGTTTACTTTAAACGCACCATCTGACGGCTGCGGAAAGCGCCAGCTTAGCCCGGGCTTAGCGCCAAAGACTTGGCTTAGAAGTTGCAGCCTTGATGACACACACCCCGGGCCCAATGCAAATTGCATGGTCACGTAGGTTCGCATCGGCTCGGCTTGGCGTCGAGAGAACCCTATGTAAATTAGTTGGAAAGTTACGGCAGCGATTGCCTTTTGATGTGGTAACCTGCCGCCGAATCGGGGGCAGAAGTGGGAGTGGCAACCAGAAGGGGGAAAGTCCTTCGGCGAGTACGTGCCATTTTGGCCAAAATGCTTCATTTACCGCAAACTCACTCACTCACTCACACAAAGGCGTACGCACAGCACGCACAACTCGACACCTTCCTCGATGACATTGACTGTGGCTGTGGCCTGGCTGTACCGCCTCTCGCTCTCTGCTGCAGACCTCGCTTATCCTTCAGTCGGACGTGAGGTGTTAATAGATTTACGTGGCATGAGGCCTCTGGCTGAGGAATGTACTCCTTGCCGCATTCAAATGCCTACTCCAGACAGTGCAGAGGGAAAAAGGATATACCTAAACTGAAGATCAAGGCATCCATATAGACATTCATTTAGAATCTCATTTATTGACTTCAATAAACCATCTGCGGTCTTATATCCTTTATTTCCAGCATTAAATCTATCAATAGGATTTCACCTTTTATATTTTCATTAAAAATAAATGGAATTTAAAACAAAATGAAAACCTATTCTTGTTAATTTGCCTTGGTTGTCCCTACCCATAACTTTCGTTGAGTGTAAGCTGCTAAATGACAATGGGGCACGCATGCTCTGGCTGTGGCAGCACTCGCGGCTCATTATGCTCCACAATGAAACCAAAATAAAACGTAAAACAGCCTAAAGAGAGAAAAAAAGGAATTTGCAATTCAAAGTAAACAAAAAGCCAAACAACGGCACCGAGAAGTTAAAACAGCAGGCAAGAGGACGGCGTCAAAAGTTGCCTAAGCAGAACGGAAGTTGACATTATTTTTATTTTCTCTCGTTTGTTTACATACATACATATATTTTTGCTTTCTTTTTGATGTGTGTGTGTGTGTATGTTGTGGGAGCTGGAATGGAGTTGAGTGGCCAGCAAACAAGTTGCTCCGGCCGGCTGCGAGCACCCCCTGCGAGAGTGGGTGTGCGTCAAAGCCATGGCCAAAATAAATGCCAACAAGGATAATTCTGGGGTAATCCGATTTAGTGCGTTGCCCGCTGCTGGTTCTCCGGATCCAGCAAAAAAAAAAACCTCTTGATTATGTGCTGCTGCCGCTGTGTCGCTGCCCTCTGCCTGCTGTGTCCCTCCGATCCTGGCTTTTCAACGTTGTCCTGGTCAGTGTCCTGGGCACTTAAGGGCCAGCTGATGTTGGCTAGATGGCTAGCAAATAGGTTTAAGCCACGGTGGAGCATAGCAAGCAAAGTTTAAGACTATCTAAGAAGTTTTTTATAATAATTGAGTTGTTTTTAATTTTAATAGTGAGGTCGATATAAACATTTGGCCTTACAATTCCAGCGATACATTTTTGCATAAAATAAATAAAAAAGTAGGTTTAAGCGTTTTGCCAGCCTGATATTCCCCACAAATAAAGCACAACTTAATTAAATATCTGAACAAACTCCAATGGAAACATTTTTATAAGCCTCCCAGTAAATTTTCCCCACTGTTCATGCTCTAAAGCGTGTTGTTTTGAGTGTGTATAGTGGTGTTTTTTGCCTTTTCACAACACACTCCTGACTTTTTAATGTTTTTTGATGCGTTTGGTGGTCGGCCAATTTGCTTGGGACTCTTTGTGCTGCCCCTTTGTCCCTTACCGTTTGTTTTTTGTGCGCTTAAAAATTAAAAACATAATTTTCATGTTGCCAAACGCATTGTTGCTGCTTTTTGCATAATTGAATAACGTAGTCAGGGGGCGGGATGGGACTGACACTGTCGGGGACAGGACTGTCTAAGTTATTGACTGTGCGGAGTGTGAGTGCGAGTGGGTCTGCGGCTTTTGTGAGCGGTTTGTGTGTGCTGTGTGTGTGAGTGCCGTGTCTGTGGGTTGGCTAAAACTGCCAAGTGCGGCCCTTAAGACAAACGCTGGGGCTATTGTACAAATAAGCACGGTCCAAATCTGTCTCAGACGGCAACAATTGCTCGCAGGAATGGAAATCGAGCGCTGACCTCGGGTTTTTTTTGTTCCGTCGCCTCATCATATGCCTTCCTATCAAGATCGTGGGACTTAGAGGGGCCATAAATCGAGAGTTTTGCCTTTAAGTTTGGGAACAATTTAATGAGCTTCTCCTTTTTCTTCGTTGTTTCGTTTCGTTTCATTCGCCAAAGGTACATACGACGGATAATAGCTTCCGTGGGTACTTAAACGGCACACGTGGCGTATGCGCAATAAAACGATTGCGATAGCTAATCAGGGAAGTACATTGATTACGGCTTAAAGCCATTAATTAAAGGCCACGTTTTTTGGTGCGAGAGGAAGCTGTAGCTGAAGCACATTGAATTTATTCCCATGTTTTCTTCTCCTCAGACCGGGGGGAATCCTTTTATCACGAAAGACAGCTCCGAATCAGTTTGCCAAAGCTGGAAAACATTTCGAGCTGCTGTCGGGAATGTTTCAGCTCCTCCGCTTAGAAATGCACAAAGGAATGCTTTGGCAAGTGGCGGGGGGGGTAGCACTCGAGTCCTGTGATGCCTGTTAAAAATGCATTCGTGCCGCTGCTTGTGTGAATTGCATGCGATAAACTTTATAATTCAATTGTGGTTCCCCCTACGACGTACGTTGTAGGTCGTGTCAAAGCCAACGTGCTGCGAGCTTGCGTTTCAAAAACAGGATTAAAGCACTTGTAGCTTAACCGCAAAACCACAAACTTAAATCAGCCGGTTAGCGGTTGAGTTTACACCCTGAAGAAAAATATGTATTTTAAGCTGAACTGTGTTAACTTCAAGTAATTTGGTAATTGGGTTAGCACTTCGGTTTTTGTTAGGTAATTACTCAGGAAATTACTGATTCAATTTTAGTTCTAGGAATATTTTATAATGAAATTGTATTCCAGTTTAAATATTATGTTAACCTAAACTTGTTTAGTTATTAACATTTAATTAAAAGGGTTAACTTTTCCAGCATGAAGTACTCGACCTTTCTCCTCAAATTACTCCCTGGTTGGCCTCGGTATTTCCTACACCGTACAAATTTCAATGACACCTTCGATGAAAGGTGCCACTCCTTATAATAATGCCAATTGTAATTAAACCAGTGAAAGTGCTTTCATGGTCCTGTCAATCGATGGACTTTGTGCCACGGACAACCTTCAAGTGGTCTTTTCCGCGTATTGAAGAGATTATTGGTGATTTCCTTGCGTGGTCACCTGGACAACCAATTAACAGTTAATTGGTTAATTAGGCAGGTAAATGCAGGTGTTCAAAGTTAAATAATAAATACACATTATATTATTAAGATGAAAAGAAAAAGTAACCTTAACATGTTCTTTTTATTATATATTCATTTAGAAACAAATATGGTTCAAATGCACTTGATCCATAAACTTTTTATAAAAATTGTAAAAATATTTACACATATTATATACATTCTATACGTAAATGTAATTTACAGGAAAGGTTATATGTTGGCGTTATTTTGTGGACGACTTAAAATAACAAACATAGAAAGCTTTCGAAGGAAGCTTTTAACAAGGAGCGTGTCCTTGATAAGGACTCTTTGTAAATGTAAAAAGTGTATGTAAAACGTAAAGAGGTATAATAGACTAAATATGTACATGTAGAAATAAAAGTTAGTTCTGCTACTTTTAAAATGGATCCTAAGAAATACAACAAAACCCTTATAAAGTCAATGTATTTTAAGTATTTCCCAGCTCCATACAGTCCTTAAAGTTCTTAATTTTTTTGTAATTAAAAAGTTTCTTGCTGAGAATTTTACGAAATTTATTTAAAGTAATCATAAGATATAGTACCTGCCAATGAGAAACCAAATTGCTGAACTCAAACCAATCAACGACCCCAACTGGAAAAACATCGGTTTCATATCCGCATCGTTTAACAAGCCATATGTATTCCTATTAGGCCTTTTTCACCTTTTTGAACCCACACGTTCAGCAATCATATTTCGTTTTGCACTCGTGCTTTCCCATATATTTACACGGGCCGGAAACTCGCACCAGGTACACTGAATAAGCAGTACTGACTGCGGCCGCAAACGCAAATACAGCCAAGTTCAAACACCTGCTAAAGTTCAAAACATCAGCGGCAGTGGGAACCGCAACAAGCAAACAAATGAGGGTCAAACGGTGTAAGAGGAGAACATCCTTGCCCGCTGGGCCAAGTACAGGCACAATTCAATGCGGCACATTAACCCAAAGCTGGTGTTCCTCCGCCTGCTCCTGCCCCCATAAACCTCCATTCAGAACCTGTTCCTGTTCCTGATCCCCCTTCCAATTAGGGGCGGGAAAAAAAGGGACGATGGGTCACTTGATGAACTTTGAGCATTCAACACGTTCGTGTCTCTGTGTGAAATGGGAGGAGAAAGGGGTAATCTCTCGTAATATGCATAAAACTTCATGTATATGAAATTTTCTGTTATCTAAAATATGTTAATAGTTCGTAGTAATAGTAATCCGAAAAACATAATATAGAACAAGAACATAAAATAAATAAAACAAAGCTAGCTAGCTACAAGCTAAGGATTATAATTGTTTACTGCTTCATTTTTAAAATTTATATCCCTTTAATAACCCCCTTATATATGTACACCTCATTAAATCCTTTTTATGTACGCCCCTGCCCAGCTAGTTTTTTATGCCTTGGCTAACAGAAAACAGCTATTGCGACCAGGAAGTTGCTCGTAATTCTGTTTCCGCTTGATTTACAAATATTTGCATGGCAAAACATTTTTCAACAGTTTTGCGGGCAAGCAAAAAAATAAAACCGGTTGAGCAGCAAATACAAAAATTAAACAAAAATTAACTATAAAAAAATGGCAAGAAAATGCAAAACTACCAAAGTTGTTGAAATGTTTCTGGCTAAACTATTTCTATGGCCAGAAGAGTCCGTCCACTCGGCGTGAGATGAGTCGATGAGTTAGGGTTTGGGCCAGATATATTGGCAGAGTTTGATGAAAGGAAATTGGGGGAAAGTGAGAAACTAAAGTCTTTATTTGATTTTGATTTAAATTAGGTTTTCAAAAATATTTAAGAGTGAGCTTGAAATCTATCTAAACAAAAAATATATAAAATTGATCTTCCTATATAATGTATTATTATTTGTTTAATTAAGTGTCTCTTCAACTTCCCTGTTCATGAATCCATCTTAAGAAGCCTGTCATTTCGCTGTTGCTTTTTTTTGTGTTAACTTTGTAGTATTTTCCACTTGCTCAGTCTGTTTGCTTATTTGTTTGACTCTTTTCAGCTTTTTTCTCCAGAGCTTCCCTTCCAATTTGTTTGACTTCCTGGCTGCCTGCTTCTTGCAGTTTTTATGAGCCATCTTTATGCGTTGACTGCCAGTTGACGGTGGCGAAAGTTTGGCAAGTTTTGTAATTTGCATGTCAGACTGCACAGAGAGCGAGAGAACCATTAATAATCAGAGCTGCCTGTTGCTCCGGCACCTGCACGGAGCTCCGCCCTCGTCACTTGGTCCTGAGAGAGGACAGAAATGCATTGGCGGCATTAATCAAACGCGAATTTCGACGCTCGTTTGATGGCAACAAATCTTGCGCAAATTTACGCAAACATTGGCAAGCCAGGGGAGTCGCCCGAATCTGGGCTGCTGCTCATTATGGCCACCAGTTTTCCCCCCTCGAAGTAATTTACTGGCGCAACTGTGCAAAGTGCACTCCGCCATTTTTCAAATCGCCAAAGCCAGACGACAGCGACTTCTGGCTTGAAGTTGAGATTGAAATTGAATTGCGATTGATATTGATTGGCTGCGTGCTTGAACGACAACAAACTCGGCCAAATCATGTGCAGCCAGGCAGGGATTTGCCCTAACTTTCGCTTATTGTTGCTCCTCGAGAACATATAGTCGAGCAGCGAGCGAGTTCGGGTCCCAGAGTTTCCCTTTGGATGGCGGGAAATCGAATTTGGAGTCCCTTAGCCGAGCTCTGTTGTGCCCAGGATATTCCGACTATAAGTTGTGTATTGTTTAGTCAAGTGCAGCTGCTCGTGCAGCTTGTTTATGTCCTGTGTAAATAGGACTCGGATGGAGCCAGCTAGCCTTCCACGAGTGCGCCAGCTAAATGGAAGCACCAAGCAGAAATTTTTCGAATTTAATGCAATGCAAGTGAAATTAAATAGGGAACTCGCCTGTGACTCTTATCTTTTTCCAATAGTTTACACTTATAACAGTTGCGATTTATGTTTATTTATTTATAAATTAAATTATAATATATTCAAGTGCATCTTAAGCTTAATTTTTTTATTTAATAGGACCACTCTTTTGCTACCTAATACAGCGCTTTCCTTTAACAATTTCTAGACAATTTCACAACTCCTTCTGACTTCCCCTCTAGCTCTAATTAAAGCATGCAAAACCAGAGCCAGAACACTGGGGCACAATACCTGCGGAAGCAATCAAACAAACGCAGTAACAAGGATTGCATTAGGATGCATACAAAAGCACTCCAGGACACCAGGGGAACCACAAAAGGTTGCCGGGCAAACAGGTGCCAAGCAGGAAAGGATGCTGGAGCAGCCCTGGCTGCCACAATTCTGAGTACCGAGCACTGTTGCTCCGAACACAGGTGGCGTGGGGCAACAACAATGGCAGTTCCTGCTACTGCCAGGACACCGATGGAAGCGGGAAATCCTGGCGACACTAAAAATATTTTCTACCAAATTTACAATATGAAGTGGCTTGCTGCCAAAGGTGCTGCTCGCTTATGTATGTTATATAGTACAGTTTGCTGCCACATCCGCATAAACAAGCAGGCGGCAGGACTTGCATATAGAAAATGTTGCACTTCATTGCGTTGACAGGAACAAACGTGGCACAGATGGAGTTCCTGCCCCGGCTTCTGCTGCTCTGCATCCAGAAACTCCATCTGTTGCTGAGTGCATTTTGAGCATAATTTTCAATTTTCATGCATGTTTTGCCATTGGCTCTCGAGGAGGAGTGCGAAATTGTTTCTCTGTTGCCACGTGACAGTTTTGTGATTTGCTTAATGGCCGCTCGGCGGTTCAGCAAATGCGATGGCAATGCTGATGGCCATGGACATCGAACGTCGGACCGAGTAAATGGAGATTTTATTTAAATCCCAGTTAGTTGAAAACACTCAACATCTAGTGGGATTAAAGTATCAATGGAGTGGGGTTTTGAGAGGGTGTCTAAAACAGATTTTATTGAACTTTCAGGATGCAACATGCTCTGAATGCTTTCAAGAGTCTTAAGAAAAGTTCTCTCTTTGTTTTGGGGATTTAATGCACAGAAATGCATTGAAATAAGTTAAATTTTTGATAAATTTAACAGTTTAATTTAAAAGAATTAGGCATTTCTAGCATTATATTTAAAATAATTCTCCTTACAATATATTGCATCCCTTTATTATTATTCTTTTTTTTACTTAAACATTAAATGTCAACTGAATTATTTCCTCAAGGACTTTATAGTGTATGTATTAATCCACATAATGTGGCTTTTACATTTTCAGCTTATGGAAATATTACAGTTAATATAATAACAATCTATTCCATAATTTTTCTGACCAAATTTAGGGCTTAAAGTGCCTTACAAAAATTAAATTCGTAATCGTATTTCACGCTTTATTCCCCCTTACAGAGTAACTCCATACTGAATACACTTGTTGCTACAATATTGTTTGCAAATGCGTCTTTAATGAGCATAATCTATTTACTCTTAATTGATTTACAATTGCAGCATATGCTCCTTTTGTAATGTGGCTTTAATCAGTTGGCTAAGCAAATTAAATGGGCGCTGAGGGGGCCATATCATTTCAAATGCGCTTTGAGTCAAAGGATAAAAACCGCTTAAAAGCCCCCCAAGTGTACGCCGACACTGTACTCCTCGCTTAAAGTTTCAGCCGAAAAGCGAGCCAACAATGGGGGAAATTGTACTGGCCTCGCTCTGGGCCCTCTACTTTCGACCGACGGACTTTGTTCCGCAGGCAGCATAATTAATTGCGGTAATTAGTGTGTTGGCAACAAACGGCAAACACACGAAAACATTCAACAACAGCCAGGCAGCAAGTGTAACAGCCAGAAAATGGCAAGGGAAGGGGGGTGGTAGGTGGTAGGTGGAAGCTGGAGGGCGGAGAGTGGGAGTGGTCCTACCAATGCATTTGCTTTATACAAGATTTGTGGGGTCCGAGGACTCTGGCATATTAGTTAGTTTGTGGAGCAACTTTTATTTACGACTCTATAGCTGAAAAGGCCTGCACTTAGAGGAAATTAGGGGTTAATCCTGTCGAAGGACTTGTAAAATATTTATTTTTAATATTTTTGTAATAAATTTAATTAATCAAACTGTCAGCTTATATAAATTATTAAGTTTGCATAGAATTATGTTTATTTGAACCCTATAACTCCCTTACAAGAATGAAATGACTATAATAATTAAATAAATTTATTTAGATTATTTTTATTTAATTCTAAAATTTGTATCCTTTTTATCCAAAGTGTATAATTGGAAGGTATATATCTCGACTGTTGACTGCTGACTGCTGAAAGGCCGATGGCGCTAATTTAGTTGGCCGGGCGGCTGTCGGTCGGTGCTTCTGCGGCGTCATTAGAAAACGAAAAATTATTTTTATTGCTAAACAAACTGTGAGGAGAGACGGCAAAAGACAGAAGACAGTCGAGAGCCGCCGGAGAGATATACTTAAAGTAAATCTCTGTGGCTAATAAGCAGGATGGAGTACAAGGAGCCGAGCGAAAAGGAGTTTCCCGGATGTGGCCCCGGGGAGTCTCCTACTGAAACTCAAACTCGGGGACTTTTTGCTCTCGCTCGCTTTAATTGGTCACTTGGCGCGCGCAGAAGAACAATTTAATTTTCGCCATTTTCTTATTATCTCGATTTTACACTCGCCGTCTGTCGGTACAACGAAAGTCTTCTGCTCAGCTCGCCGTTTATGTAATTAAGCGCTCCACACTCCTGGCTCTGGATAGAGGACCCCGACTACAGAGGACTCAGAGGAGGCAGGGTCAGGGGGCGAGGTAGCGTCTGTTGTGTGTTATTACCACCGCAGTCATTAAATCTTTTGTGTGTAATTAAAAAATTACAATTTAATGCATTGCGCTTTCATTTATTGACACGGCGTGCGGTCCGTGCAAAGCATCCGCATTCGCCCCGTTGGCCAGAGGCAACTTAGCGAGCGGAAAATCAGAGAAGAAATCCAAGTGGAGAAAATGTAGAAAATGTGGAACACTGAGGGGGTCATAATGAAGCACAAATGGAATCCCTAATGACGGCAGCACAGCCTGATTAAGAGTGTGTTTATGGCTAGGTAAATGCTGTTTCCGCTTTGTATTGCAATTGGACATGTTTCGCTTTTTAATGCTGATTACTCGGTGAAGGAAGGTGTTAATCAGTCATTTTAGTTTAGTACAAGACAAGAAATTAAGCTATATTCGGGAAGCCGAAGTTAGTACACCCTAGCAGTTTGTAATTTGATCATTCGGTCGAGGCTCCTTTAATCACCTTGGTGATTAATATAGTAGACATTAATTGAGCCCAGTTTCGCGCACCTGAAAACCTTTGCAGGTGATTTAAAATAGTCCTGGAAAAAAGATTCTCTTGGGATCTTGCTATATTGCACAGTTGGGAGAATAAGGCATCTTACTTCCCAATAGAGTTGCTCATTTAGCTCTATAGCGATGTTGTGACAACATTAAGTTTATTTTCTTTGTTGTTGTTTCAGAACAACATTTTTGTTTTCATTACAAATAAAATCTCTTAATTCAAATGTTTATAACTTGGCTCAAAACGAGAATATAAAAGAATGTCATACATTTTTAGAAATGGTTTCATTTGGATGTTTAATGAACGTTTAAAATTATAAAATGTAAAATTCAATTTTTTTTTTTAGATTTTTTAAATTTTGTATGAGTTACATCATAAAAATTGTGAAAAATTGTCAAAAAATTATTAATCGAGTTTTAAATGCAGAAATGTTTGCCTGTAAAACCCAAGAAGAAAAAACCAAATTAGACAAAAATCGGTTAAGTTTAAGTCAAGTTATGATCATAAAACTATTAATGGTGTTAACAATTTTTTATTTTATTTTTAAGCCAAAAACTTTTTCAGGGAGAACGAAAACATGTTGAATTTTTGTTTTTGTCGTTGCAGCTCCAAAGAGTCAGCTCCAATTTAAACATGATCTGTTTATAAGCATAATGTTGACTATGAAAAGCTCGAAAGTAGGCACTCTATTCTATTTCTATTTTTTCCTAGGAATAAAACGTTTTTTTTTTTAAATAAAAACTCCCACGCTTTTCTTCACTTTTGAAATAAATACACCTCAAATTAATGTACAACTTAATAAAAACATGAAACCGTAAAAAAGATAAAAACTTCTACATAAAGCCCCTATAATCCCCTTTGAAACTAACTGAATGTATACCCGCATATATTTTTCCCCCGCCACCCCAGAAATATTACGCTTGATTTCAATTTAAGGGCTCTGCCCGCCCCCCTGTGAACTGTGGAAAAAGTTGAATGGCGAACTATCGATAAGCCAGATGAAACGAAACAGAAGAGTGAAAAAGGAAAACTGACTGCTGACATGGAAATTGCATTGCCCGAATGGAGTGCGTTGCAGATGGCTGCGGGAGAGGCTTTCCCGTCCAAAGTCCGTTGTGAAAGTGCAGGCCTAAAAATCGTCGGAATGCTGGTTTTTCTTCTTCTTCTCGAGCTCTTTTTCAGCTGTCATGACTACAGGCGCAGTTGGCTTTAAGCGCTGGAAAAATCCAACCTTTTAGCTCTGAAAATGTACGTCTATTTGGGAAATTAAGAAGAAGCGGGCGAATTGTTTTCAGCCGCGCCTATTTGCACACTAAACAGCGTGAATATCCGTGGCTCTCAATGTGATGCCAAAGGCAAATGCCAAATGTGAATGAGGGTGCGCCTCCGCCGCCATGTCTGTCTGTGCATAGAAAAATATTTAACGCGCGGCCTGGCAATAAAAGTCACTACGCACAATATGACACCGACACCGACATCGACGCCGACGCATCCGCATCCGAATCCGACGTTTGGCATTCATCTGATTTATGCGGCTGTCAGCAGGCTTTGCCCCTGCGGAATTGTCTCCCGCCGGAGTCAGGGGCATATGCGGGCTCCGGTTGAGCCCCAGTTGACGTGGCTGATTGACAAACCGCGCTGTTTGCCGAAATGAACAGTTTGACATGCGGTTCTGGCCAAGTGCGGTGCCACCAATCAGGCCTTTGTGCTTTTCCATAAAATAGACAAAAGGTGCGGCAGTCTAGATTTATTAGGCCAGAATTGCAATCAAAGCCTGCACTTAAATGTATTTATATCAGTTCCATAATTTTATTACAACCAGAGTGTTATAGTGGCTTCTAAAAAATAGTGGCAAAAATAAAATAGTTTCTTATAAAATGGAAATTTGGAGTCACTTTGGCTAATGAGTGCCTTAGCATGGTAAGTTATTTCTTGCCCTTACTGGCCTTCGTTTCTTAAGTCCTGGAGAATTTTTCCTTTAACGATTTCTTGATGTAATCGCTAGTAATTGCCGGATCGGTGTACACATGCCTCAACCGGTGGAGTGGCTGGTTCAGAACGCGAGCCAAAAAGGAATTGCACGTCAGGCAGAGCCCATGATTTACTGTGTCACAGCCCCCCTTTTGGCGTTCCGGGTCAACGAGCTCAAAGGTTATGCCTAAGGCGCAGTTTTTGGGCTTTAGGGTATTCCGTACGTCGATCACGCAGAAGGTGAGTATTTCCCTGAAGAGGCCCATCTTCTGGACATCCATGATAGCGTCATCGGTGACCAGGAAGCAGGCTAGGGAACAGCCGCTCTTGAGATCCTTTAAATTCACGTGGTATATATTGTCCGCCCGCAGGAAGATGGATATCACCACTTCCGTGCAGCTCCGGCAGCCAATTGCTTCCTTTAGCTGCCTCTTGAAGCAGTTCAGGATGGGCAAATTTCGTCCCCGACAGAAGTCGCAGGAGCTTAATATTCTCTCCAGCTTCGGAGATTCGTCCTTCTCACGCTTCGGATATTCGTTCTTCTCACGTTTCTCCTCGGAAATCTGTAAAACAGTAGCTTCAAGGCAGTCTATCTTCTGAACGAGTTTACGAATTTGCTGTGATACGTCAGAGCAATCGGTACAAGACGTTGACTTAGTGGCACACTGGCGAACTGAGGGCGAAGGATCAGGGCGTTGGCAACCTGAAAGGACCATATGAAGGTTGTTTAGGGAATCAACATGATGAAAGGAGCTTCGGGAATAAGGTATATAACTTTTAAGTTTCGAATCCGAGGACTGCGGCTGTTGGGAAGCATAAACAGGATTCTGTAGAGAAAATGAACTCCCAGTTCTGTGATTCGACTGCTTCTTGTGGTCTCTCTGGCATCCCTCGCCCAAGGGCACCACAATTGAGTGTCTTGTATACTTTCCATAAGATTTTGGCGATTGATTTTTAAGGGGTTTCTGTTCCAAAGTGGTCACCGGTGTGGGACGATATGTCTTCGAGCATGAGCACTTCTTACTGGCGGGCTTCGGAGGATCTGTTTCACAATAGGGAATTTCCGCTGCCACTGGTTCATAGAAGGATACACAGCTTCCGCGCCGAGACGACCGTGCATCCGAGCATGAGGGTTTAAGGGGTTCCCGCATTGATTTCCTGCAGTTCTCCAATTGATTTTCTGGTTTTCCAGCTGCTTTGCAAAGCGTCTTAGTCAGCTTAGATAGGCTCAGGTTTTTGAATTTAGAGGACTCCGAAAACGGGCTAGGTGCTCTGGAGCCACCAACAATTATACGGTTGCGGGGTGTTGGGGAGGATGAGCCTTTTCTGGAGACGTTTCTGCGTTTCTGTGGCCCTGGAGCTTTTTCTGATTTTTCGGCGGCTTTGCAAGGCGTTTTTGTTGGCTTAGCTTGACTCGGAAAAGTATTTTTGTAAGGCTCCGAAAACTGGCCACTCTTTCTAGGAGATACTGAACACCCCGCAGTCGATGATATCGTGCATTTGCTGGAGACGAATCCTTTATGTGAGCCACTTGATCCGCGTAGTATGAAGGGAGATTCCTCAGATTTTTCGGTGGTTTTGTACGACGATTCACTTGGCTTAACCTGGGACTGTTCTTTCATTACAGGGGACTCCTCAGACTCGCTCTCACTCTTTTTGCATTCACTATCTGCTCTAAGAGTACGGGGTGCCAGCAAGGATGTGCATTTTCTAGGGCAGTATCCTTCATGCATGAAACTCGGCCCGGGAATACTGGTCTTCACTTTGAAGTCTAAAAAAGAATTTGGATATTTACTTCTTATTAAGAATAATCACTGCGTTATTTACTTACCCGTAATTTCTCTCGACCTCTGATGACTTTCTCCCTTCTGTAAGCTAAAGCCGACCTTAAGAGGTTTCTTGAGACTCCTAAAATGTTTTGATTTTGACATTTTCCAAAAGGTTTTGTATTTTTGGGCAATTAATTTTCAAAAGGGGATTGAATTTATAAAACTCTTAACGCTAAGCCAACTGTTAGTTACACATTCCCCCAATTACAGTTCATTTTGAGAGTCTATGCTCACATTACGCCCAATTAAAGCCTTCTCTGAGCGAAATATGATGGTGTCTGGCACAGGAATATTCACATAAACCAATTAAAAGCCCAACTCAGCTCGAATCTGACTGAAATCCAATGCCTTTTGCCACAAAAATGCGAGTAAGTAGAACGTATTTTGGTTTCGGTATATATAATAACTTTTATTTTTGGCAAACGAAAACCACAAAATATTTAATCTTTAGCTAGGTTTTTTGGTTTACAAAATATGTTTACCATTTCCCTCAAATGGTTTGTTTTTTGTTGTGAAATATGCCTATATTTTTGTTTCTTTTTTTATTGTTTTTGTGGCGAAAGGGTTATGCTTACTTTTACGTACAAATGTTATTATTTTTGTTTTGTTTTCCTGAATGTACACGTGGAAACGTTTGGTTTGGCTTTGGCTTTTCGGTTTTAAAAAAGGATTAGGTGTAATTTACAATTTCAAATGCTCTCGTTAAGCTCCTTCATTTGTATTTATATATTGTTCTTCAGAGGGGATTTTGTGTAGTTTATTGAGTGAAGATTAAAGAGAAAAATGGTTACGGCTTAGTTATTTGCTCTTTTAGAGCGAAAGTTTGTTGATATTAAATCATTTTTGGCAACTGTGTGATTACATATATCTTAAAGATTTGGCTACAAAATCTCTATTAAGATTCAAGGCTCAAGCTCAGATGGGAAACTAAAAGCGAACTCATTAGGACTTTGCACAGATTGCAGGAAAGTTGAGCAAAACTTTCAATTTGAATAATTATAATGGGGTACTCTGCAAATCTAGAGTTGAACCTTTACTTCCTTTAAACGCTATGAGGATTTGTTTAAATATATATTTATAAATAATCCTATATGCTTCTTCCAAAAATATCTCGCCAAGCTAAACAGAATTCCGAACTAAATTTAATCATAAAACTGTTTTCGGTTTTATAAAGCAACGCACTGAACTTAAGAGTTTACCCGACCAAGCAAATCAGACAGACAAGTGGTGTACCCGTGGACACGACTTAAAGCTATACAAAGCACATGGGGCAAAGGTCCTGCATCGTCCTGTTATCCAGCAACCACATCCGCATCCGTTATCCGTCATCAGTCATCCGCCCGCAGATTCAGATTCACACAAAGCTCGAACGCAGCAGCTGGCATAGGGCTCCGATGGCCAGAATCAGGAGCGCTGGCTGCAGGACTCCCGCAGAGGCTCGCGGCTCTAGGGACAACGTCCTGTACTTCTCCACCCTAGTCCAGTCACTGAACCCAGCCAGATTGCGGGAAGCAGCCCTCACCAGATAGTCCGTGTCCGGCTCCAGGTTGGTCAGCAGGAAGGTTGCACCTTTTGGGTTAAAGATTAAGACATTATTTTTTCATGGCATAATTATGCATTATGAGTACAACCAACCTTCTTCGAAGGGATAATCCTTCCTCTTGGCATTGGTCCACTTGCCGGCGTCCGTCTTGAACTCCATCTCGGTCATATACTCGATGCGGAATCCATTGACCTCCATGAGGCCACGCTCTTCCTTGCCGCGCGGCGCACTGAGGACCACATCGAAGGTGTTCGAGTTGAAGCCGCGCAGCTTGAAGTTGCTGGGAGCCGGTGGCTTCTCGCCCTGCTCCAGGCGCGTGGTTCGCTCGATGCTGCCCAGGTCGTTCCAGGCCCGGCACCTGTAGTTGTCGAAGGCGCTGGCATTGACCACGCGAATGGTGAGCCGGGACCAGTAGTTATCCGTCTCGATGGTGTACAGCTTCTGGTTGCTGTGCAGATGCTTCTGCTTCCGGTGCCACGAGAAGTTGGCCGGCGGCTCTGCCTGAGCCTCGCACAAGATTGTGGCAGTGCCGTTAATATAGGCGTACTTGAGGCTCACAAAAGGCGATGGTGACCATAAAGGTTTATCTGAAGAATAAAAAAAGAAATTTTAAATTATTCATCGATTACTAAATCGTTACAAGTGTAGAATAAATCAAATTAATAAGCATTTGGCTGCTGCTGTAAAGCTGCAACCTCCAGTTGACAGCTGCCAAGTTGACGGCTCTTAAAGTATGCCACGGAAATGGAAAAACCATGTCCGCTGACCATAAATCAGAGCCGGGGCCAAGTTGAGCCATTAGCTGCATGTGCGCCACGCCCACTGGCCGTACACACATCAGTGGCATCCGTAGCATCGGCCGACATTGGTATCCATCAAAGGCCGCTCGCATGCGAGCCCCGGACTAAACGAATGTAATTTCAGCATTTTCCGTGCTTAAAAACTATTTACCGCTCAGTGCGGCGCATACTAAGCACCACATACAAATTTTAGACAAACAAAAAGGGCAACAAAACGGTGCTCAAGTCATTTTAGCGGGACCCTTAAATTAGACACGATGGGAGTATAATAAAAAATATAGGAAATAAGTTTTATACATTTATATAGCCTTGCAGGGTATTATAACTTTAGTCAGAGGCTTGCAAATCAGTGACCCTATAAATCATATATATTCTTGATCAGCATTAACAGCGGAATCGATCTAGCCATGTCTGGTTCAAATTGTTCAAAATTTTGAAAAATTGACCAAAAATTGTAATTTAAAATATAATTAAGACTCAGTATGCTTATTAACCTAATAAAAACTAAGACAGAAAATGTTTCCGAATGGAATTTAATGCATTTTTGGTTTAGCTATGCTATTGTTTCCAACTTTGATTTAAAAAACATTTAATAAAACATAAATAAATGAAATAAGAATAAGAATACTCCTAAATAAAATTAAATTTCTTATCTTTTAATAGTGTTAATATATATATATATAAAAAAACACTTTCTGTTACATAACTCGACATATGACAAAAATATATATGATTCCACCGAACAAATTAAGATTTAATTTAATTTAAATTATATTCCCTTAAACTTTTCCATCC
>JAEIHY010003218.1:0-18092 GCA_018904565.1 Drosophila tsacasi
TTAGAGCAAGTGCGCGGCAAATACAAAAAGTCACGGACTTATCAAACGACCCTCGTATGAAAGAAACCAGCACTCTAGGCTTTTGCAGATAAAGAAACTTATCACTATCCATATAGATTTAAGTGTTAATCTCGTACTTATCTGATTATAGTTGTCTTGTGATTTAGGTTTATCATACATAAGATTATAAACTTGTTTATTGTGTTTTCATTATATAAAGTTACCAGCATGGAACTAAACATTTCTCTTTAATTTCTTGTTAATTTGCTTAAATTCTTAAAGTATCCGCTGGAATTTGGGGCTTTCTGTTTTATGAATTAAGAAGCCTAACCCAAAAGTTACTTAATATCCAAAATAATCATGAATTCAATGAAATCATCAATTAATTGAGAGTCTATATTTAACCAACTCGGAAACGCCCACGCCAGTACACCCACATGGAAGTCATACCCAAGGCTTAGAAATAAAATAACAGCTTCTCCTTTTCATGTTCCACTAAAGACAAGTCTTTTTTTTTTTTTGTCACATTTATTGTCGACAATTGTTTCTGTTACTGCCGGAGTTGGTGCTGATGCACTTTGCTCTATTGCATAATGGAAACAAAGCAATTGTTGGAGAGCTCTTTTCTGTCCGCCCATTCAACTTTGCCTCGGCGCTTCATTCAGAGTTTAACTTGTTTACAGCAAAATCATTTGCACATCGAATACACCCTAGACATTCCCTCCGGCCATCACTTATGGAGCCCCTCATCTTTATAGAGAAACTACATTTGCATAAATAGAAACTTGCATGGTGCACAGGAAAAAATTAGCATACAATAAATATGGTTAAATAATGAAATCTAAAAAAAAAGATAAACATATTCAAAGCTTTGTCTGAATATTTGCAATCATTTATTAAATTAATTATAAGATTAATTGATTGTGGGATAATATGGAACTCTGCTGAAATACATTTTATTTGCTTTGATTTTATATTGTTATTAATTTCTTATTTTTATTGAAATATATATAATAGTTTAAAATATTTCTTCTTCTTTAGCAAATCATTTTTTGTTACAAACTTTTTCCCTCTGGTTCTTTTACCCTTTCTGCTCGCAAATATTTTATGCAAATTTCATTCACTTTTGGCCAGAAGCGCTAAATAGGTGGGCGTGAAAGGGGCGTGAGTATGTTGTTAGCACTTGCTACAGCTGACACACTTACTAACTTACTGGCAAAATAAAACAAAACAGGAACACTGCGAAGTACCAACTAAACTCGCTTCCGTTTGGCAATCACAATGTGCCAGCTTTGTGCTTGAAGTTCTGAGCAAATACGGCTCTGACAGCTCCACTGTTTTCCATTCCCATTCGGTAAATGGGTAAAAAGGCTACTGGCATATAGACACAAACATTCATTTGACATGTCAGTAACCTTTATTTTTTCTGCATGTCTGATTTATTTTTTGTTCTGCGCAACTTTTGTAAGCCGAGGCTTTTGTTTTTCCGCAGAATGAAAGTTGGGTTTGGGCATCGTCTCCACTGCCCTCAAATGGAGAGACAGCACGAACTGCTAATCCCCTGACTTCAGTTGGTAATCAACAATGTTTTGACATATTTTTGTGGCTGGAGATCGTAGACGAAATTCTCTTTGAAAAGATCTCAAAGGAATGAAGAATGTGTGTCGGTAGGGCATTATTGTTTTAGTAGAATTTTAACAATGAATTTCAGTAGCTCGATGGGCATTCCTATTTTTAAGCAGCCAAGAAAATTAAAGAATCGTGATTAAACTTTAATAGGATTATTTAGTCGAATAATTTATGAATTAATTTATGTTGTTGAAAGAACAGGCGTATATTCTTAAAAACAAAACACGATTTAGATAAACAAGGCATTATTTCCTACAAATAAAATGTTAATTAAATGTTGATTAACCTGCAACTTTTTATGATCATTTCGTGATGGCCAGCACGATTGCTGCAATATTGATTTGAAATAACATTTAAGTCTAAACTTTTTGAAGCCCACACCAACTTTAATTCCGCAATCGGTGCATTCAGCCCACAGCCTTCGATTTCGTTCTTTGAAAACTCGTTTTCCAGCTTAGGTCCTCCGCTCGTGGCCATAAATGTCAAGCCGAAGATTATGAAATGGGTGTGTCGTCGGGTGGCACTTGGACTTTTGGCCAAATAGAAGTTTGTCGACCCCGGGGAGATTTCGTTGGGATCTCCGATCCCCCGACAATTGAGCAATTAATGAGAGACACTTGAAGTTTACGATGGCCATTCGCCGCCGTGTAATTAACACATATTTCACACTCTCCCATTGCACACACAATGGAAAACCGACGTTGCTACCATAAACGCAATTAGCTTGCCAGATTCTGCTGTTATTATGGCGGATAATGGCTGCCTGGCCACTGGATGCTGCCAGACACATTGTACAATTGTAATTGAAAGTGCTAAGTACTTTTTAGAAAGTTGCCCCAGCCACACATGGCAGAATCCCCCCCAACATCCCAACTCGTCTCTCGGACACCCAATTTTCCACTGAAAACTGCACTGAAACTGTCAACTTTCCAAGGCATCTGTAAATGAGAAGATATCGGGGCTACTGTCGGCAATTAAAGCATCTTCCACAATCTACAACAATATTCTTTCAGCAAATGTTTGTCATTGGCGTGGTCTCTTCTTCGATTGTTTGCTCTCTAGATACTCTTTAAGGGGGTAATACTCTTGGTTGAAGAACTTTGACTTCTTGAGGTGTAGACATAAAAAATTTAATGTAATGTAAATTATATGCTTTGTAGAATCCAATTTTTCTTATGAATGCCTTTTGAACATTATATTGTAGCCGAAAAACTTAAATTTAAATTAGGAAATATTATAGTTTTATCTATAATACATATATAATACTTTCAAAGATTTTCCTTTAATAAGCTACTTAGTCAAAGGGTAAACAAACATCTGCTTGCCAGTGTTAGCTTCCTTTCACGTTTCTCCAAAAATGTGTGTGCGCTTTTCTCGGCTTTTCTTTTACTTTCTTCCAACGCAGTTCGATGGGTAATTATTCGCTGAACAACGCGACATGACCAAGAACTGGATAAGTTTCCTATATGATTATGTCTCTATCTCTTTTTACTGCGTGGGAACTTTTTGTGTCTTTGTCTTGTATTTTTTCTGCTTTTCCACATTTTTCCTCGTTTGTTTTTTTGCTGCACTTGCTTTTCCTGCTTTTAGGGCAATTATTTTTATGCCGGCTCAGGCTTTGTTTTGTTTCTTTTTTGTTTCATATTGTCCTCAAGGCTGTTTCTGGTTATTCTTGTACTTCTGGTTGAGTTGGCCAACACAAGTTACCAGCTATGTGGAAACCAGGTGGCTTTTGACCTTCATAGGTTAAAACCCTGAAGGGTCAGAACCTGATTCATTGTGGAAACAAGCGTTTTCTGTGCCATGGCAGGTGTTTTTACTTATTGCAATTTATTTTGTAATCATGCAACATTGAAAAGAGGAGGAAATATATATTTTTAGCTTGTAAAAATCTCTATACAAAAATAAAATGTATTTACATATAAATAATATATTAATTTTAATAATTTCTATTTCCTACTCAAAAGTTGTGCAACAAATGAAAGTGTTTGCGGAACTTTTACCCACCCTGAACTAAAACTTATTTAAACGGGTCTAAAACAGTCATCATCTTCGTCTGCCTGTGTGGCTTACATAACGCCGATCGCCAGCGATTAGTGCATTATAAATATCGCATAGTTATGCTATAGTTAGTTGTGTCGCTCGCATTGTGGGGCGTATGATTTAAATGCTGCTTATGCAGCCGGCAGACAGACGGTCGACAGTTCCCTCCACATTTCTCTCATTGTGCGGACAACAAAAAGCCATCTAATGAATGCCGCTGCCAAAGTATTTGTATTTACTTTGAATTGAACGGAGCTAGCTAATGATAAGCTTCCTCATTTGTACCCGACATGTAAATTTGCCTACGAATCGGACTTCAAACTGGGTGAAATTCGTTGCCCATATTGAATAGAATATGTATCTTGCTTAGAAAGTTCAACTTTTGCCCGGGCCATAAATTATTTAGTTGTATAACTAAATGCGAGAAATTTTTTGATTTGGTAAAAAAAACCCCAAGCTCACTTGTGTTTTCCGTTTTTTATACTTTTTGTTTTTCGCAACATTTTTTGTTGGAATGTTGGAATGCCTGGAATGGGTGAGGGAAACTGCTGACTTGTCGCCACCTTTATGGGTGGGCCAGTTACATATCTCACTTGCACTTGGCTTAACTTTTTTTTTAAATTTATTTACACATGTTTTGGGTTCGATGAACCGAGAGTCACAGTAAAACCCGCCGAAGATGACCAAAACAAATGGCTTGCTGGGCCGAAACCTGTTCCCAAGTCGCAAATCCAATGACTGGACAAACCTCTCCGCCAAACCCATCCATCCATCCATCCAGTTGAGAAACTGATAAAGAAATAATAAATAAATAAATAAAATACTTGTATATGCATTTTATCATTGCAATTCAGACGGAGGCCCTGAGTGGAGCAGGAAATCCCTGCATGGGCATAAATTTGTGGAATTTACATGCCGGATTCCTATGCCAGAACGGATGCCAGCTGCCTTTTTCCCCCTATTCGCCATACACTGCAAATGAGCAGCAAATCATAAAAGTTGTATACTCTTTGTTCCATTTATTTGTTTATGCGGGGAAGCAAATACTATACATTGAATTTAAATGGTATCAGCTCCAAAAATGGGGGCATTCCGAGAAGACTAACAAAACATGTTTGCGAAAAATGCTATTGAAATAATTCAGATACAATATTATCTAAATATTATTAAAGCTTTTATGTGTCTGCCAAAAATATCAAGTAATGCTATAAAGAAAGTATACACAAGTTACTGAAAAATGTAAATATTTCCAAAAAAAACTTTGTTTTTATGTGTAGTTAACATTTATTGTTTAGCCATTAATTTCTTGAAGTAATTGTTTTCCATAAATCTCTTAAAATTTAAGACTTAAATTAATAGGTTTCTTTAATTTAAAACCTCTATTTAAGCTAACTTCAATGCATTCAAACTTCAAACTTCCTGTACTGCCACTACCGCACTTTCGAAGCTTTTAAAGTCTCCAGAAAATGTCCATAAAAACCCCACTTGAATTGTTTTAACGTCTGCTACCACTTACCCAATCGGAAAGCAATCGAAAAAAAAAAATAAAAACTATTTGTGTGTAGGTCAAAAGTTCACCAGAAGCAGACACAACAACGAAGGCAAATCATATGCAATATAAGACTTAAGGCTAAATTTAGTCACAATTTTTCCATGCCCACAAAATGCAAATCAGGAAGAGAGGAGCGCGTCGACCACTTCAATGGTTTCCACTTCAAAGTGAAATCTAAATGAGCCGAGCTAACATTCCGTGACCCTTTTCTGTAAGATCTTTATACTGGTCGAGTCCATATAGCTAATATATAAGCAGATATATATATATAGGAAGGCATCTTCTGCCGCATTGTTGCAATTTCAATTGATAAGCCGAGAAATAGAAGGGACACCGCCGCCGCTTCAAGTGACATTCAAGACATGCCAGGGCCAATTGCTCTGGCAAAATCAATGAAAGTCAAGCCTTCTTCATTTTGCAGGAGGGGAATGCTATGATGAGGGGTTTCATTTGGAGGGAGGAGGTGTGATTACCATTGCCACTTGAGGCCCGGCCAATGTTTCACTCAAATATGCATAAATCGTCACGTTTTGCCTGCCGTGGCGCCTCAAACCGCTAGCTTCAAATTGAAACTGGCTGGTGGCTATTAATGATCAGTGATGAGGGAATTTAGAGACTAATTTTGGCTACAGAAAAATAGCTAAAAATAGTTAGGTAAAAGGTATAATACTTAAATGAGAACTCCTTATTTTATTGTGTAAATTTTTCTAAAATCAAAACTTTGTATTGCAATTTTTCTTGATTTATTTTAATCACTATCCATTTCCACACTTTATAAGTTATACCATCTAAAACCCATTAACACGAGACACGAAACTGCTGGTCACTGATCGCCAGATGAATCTCCCGCGAGTCTCTGGGGTCTTCACGCCTTGCTAGACCAGTTCAGCTTGATGGGATCCTCCACCGCGAATTTGCGTGTCCAGCGAACGACCACCGTTGGCGTTGCATTTTTCAGCTTTTTTAAATTTGGCTTTTCATTTAGCATTTAGCCAATGCCCTGGCCAGTGGCCACTCAAAAAAAACCCACAAAATATTTATATTGTTTGGCCAACTTTCTCGGCAAATTGATTTGGTAATTGGCCGGTCGGCCGATCGCTGATGAAGTTTACCCTTTTGCGTAATGCCCGTGCACTTGTCGTGCGCTGTATTTGCTGTAGGTGTAGTTCGTACCTGTAGTTTGGTTTTTGTATTTTGTGTTCAGGCTTGTCGCCGGTTTTGGGTTTTAATTACATAACTTAAAAGCGGCGACGACGTCGTCGTCGTCTGCCAATTTGCATGCGTGCGTGCCAAGAGGCGAAATGGAGGAGCCGCAGGAAAAGGCCCGGGCCTGAGCTCACAATGGAAAATGGAAAACGCTTTCCACCGAACCCAAACCCAAACCGAAAAGCTGGCCAAGTGGGCGAGTGCATTGACATTGCCGCTTTTACTTGAAGGGGCAGGTACTTATGTGGGCGTGGCCGGGCACGAAGTGCATTTGAGTGGGATCAGGGCCAAAGCCAAGGCACCAGCTGGCAGTGAATATAAATTGATTGCCATTGATTTGTTTTTGATTTTGAGATCAATACTTCTAAGGAAACAATGCAAGCTTCAAACTATTACTAAGAACTACAAATTTATTAAATAAATTAAAGTATTATTTTTGGGCCAAGATACTCCATAATATTTATTTCCCTTGTGGTCTTACTTAATATTTATTTCCATTGTGGGCTTACTTTAACCACTAATAAATGAAAACCTTTAAATTTTCAAAAATAACTTCAACTTTGACATTCTTATTAATTAAGAAAGGAAAAGCTTACACCTTTCCCCAAACTCTTTTCCAACCTATGACAATCCTTTTAGCAATGCCCCCACAAATGCGCAATTAACCTTGGTTAACCCAAGTTTTTAGGGCCTTTCCCATGGCCTACATTGACCTGTCGCTTCCTGGCCAGAACCAAGCCCTACAAATAAAAGAGAAAACCAGAACCCACACACCTTGAGTTTCAGGAAAGCAATAAAATGACAGCACAGTCCCCTGAAATGGATATGGCAAAACGGAAGTGGCACTTTTAACCACTAAGGGGTTGGGTTGGGTCACCACCACCAAGTCGTCATATCTTGATCATCTTGTGGCAAAAACTAAGACGCAAAAGCTGAAAATATCCACAAATGACTGCAAAATGCTAAAATGTTTAGAATGTTTAAACGAAATGAATTTGTTTATGCCGAGTGGCAGACATGGAAGATATCATTACAGGGAGAAGGAGACGATGGCATCCGCTCTTTGTAATGCGGTCAAGGTCTCTTCGCTGTGGGGTGAAGAAAAATACCCACAGAGAGAGAGAACTCACACCCATCACAAAGTGGAAATAAATTTATGGCGTGCGTAGTACCGATAAATCTCTCAAAATCAGCCTGCATATTCGGGCATCGGGAATGGATAACACATTTGGGGTTGTCTATTTATAACGGCGCTCTGCTTTTACAAGTGGCGCGCATAAATTAGCAAAGAAAAATTAAGAAAACTGAATATTTATACAATTCTCCTCTCCGATCTTTCAATTCCAGAACAAACCCCTGGTGGTGGAGCCCATTGACTTTGAAGCCTTTATAGCCAAAAATAAAACAGTTATCCAGAATGATCCCCAGAGGGAGCTGCTCATCTATCCCGCTGACGATGTCTCCGTGAGTACAGAAATATTCTTAAAGGTGTTTTGTGGAAGCAAAAAGAGGGAAGGAATTTTAAAATGTATTCGTGAAATGAAAGAAATATAAATTGTTCTTGGTTTTAAGAGGTTCAAATTACATGTTAACTTCAAATTGTTGTTTTAAATGTTTTTCACAAACTTATGTTTATATTTTCCTTTCAGAAAATGTGAATATTTATATTAACTTTATATTTTAACGATTTCTTTTATCTAAACACTTTCACAAATGACCTTTTGTAAATTTTCCATTGAAATTCTTACCAATAATTATTTATTTCATTGCCTCTCCAGGAGATCATCATGCCCCGCAAGCAGCGCACCATTGCCAAGTCCGTGGCCGACCGCTTCGATCCCCCCAATGAGGCCATAGTGTGCCCCCTGCATGGTCCCTCAATAATTGGCAATGGAAATGGCCACAGCCAGGTGAGCCGACAGGGCAGCATCCAGTCGAATGGCAGCAGCCTCCACAATGGCACCTCCAATGGCAACGGACACAGCAGCAGTAGCAGCAGTCTCTCCAACTCCAATGGACATGGCCAGCTCTCTAGGAAGAGCTCACAGTGCTCGAATGGTTCCTCCAGTCACAAGGACTCTTCTTATGAGTCTGCCCTGTCCTCCATTACGCTGCGTTCCCACTTGGCTCAGCCGGAGGAGGTGGATGAGTATGCGGATGACGGACATGGTGATGATGTGGTCGATGGCCAGGCGATTCATGGAACCAGAGCTGAGTGCACGCGCTTCACACGACAGGCTCTGTACACTTACAGAGCCAAGAATCATTTGATTCATTACAAATATAACGCCTACGGTGGGAACTGTCACGATCTGCCGAGGTGAATATTAATTTAATGAATTTTTTAAGAAATATTTCATATTTAAATCAATTATTCTTAGCATTTCCCCCGCCGAGGAACTTCTGGAGGAGGTATATGAAATCGATGCCGATCAGGATCGCATTGATGAGCAGATGACTCGCTCTCAGGCGGACACCATCACCAAGCAGGGATACCTCCTCAAGGGACCCGACTCCGCTTCGGATCGAATGTTTGCCAACATTGGCAACAAGTCCTTCAAGCGTCGCTACTGCTATCTGCGCCAGGAGATAGACGGCACCTACATTCTAGAGCTGCACAAAGATGAGAAGCAGGGCGAGGCCAAGGCCACCATAGTCATGGACTTTTGCACCGAGGTGGTGCAGGTGAGTGAACTTATAAGATTTCTAGAACAAATCTATATTAAAGATAATTTTCCAGAATCCCAAACGTGGCCGCTTCTGCTTTGAGCTTCGCATGACAGCCGGCCACAAATCCTTCACCCTGGCCGCCGAGAACGAGCAGGACTTCAAGGACTGGATGAGCAAGCTCTCCTCGGTTTTGGCGCAGAATCGTGCCCAGGAAGAGAAGCGGAATGCCTCGCTGGAGCGCCAGCCATCGGTTAATTCGAATCCTGGTCCCCAGCTCCAGACGCCGACCGTAGAACCTCAAACCTTTGGCACCCTCAAAGGCTTGGATCAGTCGTTGCATCCGCAGCTCATGAAGTACGGCAGGGAAACGGATCACTCGATCGCCTTGGCCAGGAGAGAGCAGCGTCGCCGCTTATTTGCCTGCTATCAGTCGCCGGCCAAGTCCAGTGGCAGCGACAATGTGGAGCAGTATCGGGAGCACTTCGGCACACGCCTCCTGCTAACCTGCCACAACCTGCGCTTTCGACTGCAGTGCGTGCCGCAGGAGGAGACGGCTGCCGCGGGTGGAAGCGAACAGCAAGTGGAGCCCTACATCACCAGCTTGGCTCTGTACGATGCCAAAGCGAACCGGAAGCTGAGCGAGAACTTTTACTTCAATGTGAACGAGCCATGGGCCGCTCAACTGCTGCCCAACACTCCGGTTCCCTCTTCTGTTGCCGGCTGTGGAGTTCCTAGAAAATCGGGGGACGGCGATGAGAAGAGCGCTGGCTCTCAGGCGCCGCACTCCCTGTTCGATGGGGTATCCGCGGAGCTGCTACGATCGAATCGCCAGCAATTTCAGCAGTTGAAGCAGTGCCTGCTTTCGGTTACGACTCCACATGCGGATATATATTTGGTAAATATTCAAGATATATATCGTAGAATCTTTAAATAAATATTTTCTGTCATCTCTTTTCGTATTTACAGGTCGTGCGCGTAGAGAAAGTTCTGCAATACGGAATTGCGCAGGCCGCAGAGCCCTATTTGAAGGCTGGCAAGGATCCCAAGTTGGGGCAGAAGGTCTACAAGGCCGCCAAGAGTTGTGCCCAGCACATTGGACATTACAGGCAGCCCTTTGCCTGGGCCGCCCGACCACTCTTCAAGCAGTACAGCCACGAGCTGGATGTGGATCCGCACAAGGAGTTCGAATTTAGTCCCATTTACCGCCAGGAGTTGCCCAAACTGAAGGACGATGAGCTGCTAAAGCTTCTGGCGGACTATCGCAAGCCCGAGAAGCTGAGCAAACTGACCGTAATACCCGGTAGCCTGAAGATGCAGATGCAGTTTTTGGATCAAAGCACGCCCAACTGTGGCCTGAGTAAATCCCTCGCCCCGCTGTCCACCTTTAGCCCCAATTCCAAGCACTCGCCCACCATCGAGGTGGCCGAATTCCAGAGCCACAGCGAACGCGAGGCGCATCCGTACACGAGTTTCTGCAATCACCTCTACGTTTATCCCCTGAGCCTGCAGTTCGACAGCCAGAAGCTGTTCTCGCGGGCCAGGAACATCACCGTGGTGGTGGAGCTGCGGGACAGCGATGGGGAGTACAGCAAGCCGCTGAAGTGCATCTATGGTCGCCCAGGCCAGGATCTATTGGTATCCCAGATCGCCTGCCCGGTGCTGCACCACAATGTGATGCCCACCTGGTACGAGGAGATCAAGCTGCGCCTTCCGTTGGGCATATTTCCGGAGCACCACCTGCTCTTCTCCTTCTACCATGTGTCGTGTAACCTGAGCAAGAAGCGGGATGCCCATGCCGCGTTCGAGACCCCCATTGGATATGCCTGGTTACCGTTGCTCCAGAAGAATCGGATTTGCTTGGAGGAGCAGCAGCTACCGGTGGCAGCCACCTTGCCGGTGGGCTACCTCTCCATCCAGCCCCTGGGATGGGGCAAGGGGGTAAGTCGTAGACGTTGTGTGCTTCGCCAAGGCCGTTCGTTCATCAACTCATGCCAATGACGTTTATTGTTTTGTCTCTCACCCAACCCTCACCTCATACCCATCCAACCCTACCCCCCATTGGCTTGCCAACTAACCTGTGTGTGCTCTCTCTCTCTTTCCGTGTTCTCTTCTCTCCGCACTGATCCGCATGCTTACCGCACCCACCATCCCCCCCTGGCTACGCCTACAAACCCTTCCACTTTCTCAGCAGAACTGCGGTCCGGACATCCAGTGGATTGATAACCAGCGGAACCTCTACACGGTGGGCCTGCGACTGGACTCCACGGTGCTCACGGCGGACCAGCACCTGCACAACTTTTTCGGGCACTGCGAGCGACTCCTGGAGGGTGGCAAGACGGGGGCTGTGCCGGCGGAAACGGAAACGTGCAAGATCCTGAAGGCAGCCCACGCGATAGACATGCGATCGCTGATTAACTACTTGCCCACTGTCCTTAATGAGCTCTTCACCCTGTTGGTGCACACCCAGTCCGAGGAGATTGGCCTGAATGTCATCCGCTTGATAACGAACATTATCCACTTGATAAGCGACCAGGCCAAGCGGCCGGATCTCTTGGGGGCCTATGTTAAGTATGTGTTCCACGCGCCTTACTACAGCCAGCAAACGGCGAGGCAGAGGACCGTCCACGGCGAACTGTGCCGGCACTTGCCCTTCCTCCTGAACCCCAGCAATCCCGACTTCCTCATCGTCAACAAGTTCATGCGCTACTCCGCGATATTCTTTGATTTGATCGTCAAGAGCATGGCTCAGCATCTGCTGGCCACCGGCAGGATCCGGATGCTGCGGAACGAGCGGTTTCCCAAGGAGTATGCCGATCGGGTGGAGCAGCTGATCAAGGTCCTGATGCCGTACATCACCACGCGATATGAGGATCTGGGCGAGGAAACGCACCTCCTGAATCGCTCTTTGGCCAGGTTTGTGCGCCAGTGCCTGAGCTACATGGACAGAGGCTTCGTCTATCGCTTGATTCGCTGCTACATGGGGGAGTTCGCGCCCGGCAACGCCCGGATACTGCACGAGTACAAGTTCAACTTCCTGCAGGAGATCTGTCAGCATGAGCACTATGTGCCACTCAACCTGCCGTTCGTATTGAACCCCAAGAACAGACCGCCGGAGATGATGCAGCACTTCACGCTGTCCGAGCAGTTCTGCCGGCAGCACTTTCTGTCGGGCCTTCTGCTCCAGGAGCTGAAGAGCAGCCTCAACGAGGTGGGCCATGTGCGGCGCCATGCTCTGGGCATCTTCAAGGATCTGCTGGCGAAGCACGAGCTGGACAATCGGTATCAGCAGAAGGGACAGCTCTCGCGGATCGCCCTGCTCTACGTGCCCTGGCTGGGTGTTGTGATGGACAACATACACCGCATCGACGACATGTCCGAGTCCGGCGCCTGCACGCCCAATGGCCATGTGTATGCCGATTCGGCTTCCTATACCAAGCGACTGAGCTGCTCCAGCAGCTATGTGTTCAGCAAGGACTCGTCTACCTTTGGCTCCCTCACCTCCACGCCGAGGTCGAAGAACCGCCTCACGCTGCACTGCGACCAGCCGAGTCCCTATCGCACCTCGGTTCACATGAAGGAGCACAACTACCTGGCCGCCATCGCCGGGCAACCCATTAGCAATGGAATCTCCAATCTTTCGCTGAATTCCAACACGGATTCGGGGGTGAGTTTAGTCAGTTTTCCGTTGTTTTTCCTCTGCTAATGAAAGACATTTGCACCAACAGCACTCGCAGGACACCACCACGATTGGGGCGTACACCAACGGAGATGCGGATGTGGCTCTGCGTAACGGACACAATCGTTCCGTGAGCGTAACCCACGCACAGATCCTCTCGCGCTGCGACAAGTTCAGCTCGGCCGAGAGCAAGGACCTGCTGCTGGGCTTCCTGTTCATCATCAAACACCTGTCGCAAGACCAAATGGTGGCCTGGTGGCAGAACTGCAATGAATCCGAGACCCTGCAGTTCCTCTCCATTCTGGATCTCTGCCTGCTTCAATTTCGCTATGTGGGAAAAAAGAGTGTGGTTCTCACTTCACCCGATTCCCGGTCGGGTCGCTCCGCCAAGGCGCACACCTTGCCAGCGAGGACGCAACCGCCCACAGGCCTGGAGAATGGAAACGGCCATGACCAGCAGCAGCAGCAGCCGAACAGCGGAACCCTCAACCAGACCCGAGAGCATCTCTTGGAGGATATGGACACGCTGGCTAGAAGTCAGTTGGCGCTCTACGAATCCAATTTGGCCACCGAGGTGGGCATGATAATCCTCGACTGCCTGGGCATGTATGTCCTGCAATTCCGACAGCTTCTAGCGGACAGCACTATCCTGCCCAAGCTGGCCCGCGTCTATCTGCGATTCCTGCAACTGGGCCAGTCGGAGAGGCTTTCGAAGCACGTCTTTGCCGCCCTGAGAGCGTTCATCAACAACTATGCCGTCGCCCTGTTCAAGGGCAATGCCATGCTGTGCGGACAGATGGTCTACGAGCTGCTGAAGGCCTGCGACAGTCGCCTGGTGGAGATACGCCACGAATCCTGTGCAGTACTGTATCTCCTCATGCGAAGCAATTTCGAGTTCAGCGGCAGGAAGGCCCTCACGCGAGTGCACCTTCAGGTTATCATATCCGTCTCGCAGATGATTGGCAATGTGATTGGGCTGAATAATGCCCGCTTCCAGGAGAGTCTGTCCATCATCAACAGCTATGCGAATAGCGACAAGGCCATGAAGGGCACTGGCTTTCCCATGGAGGTCAAGGACCTGACCCGTCGCGTGCGCACAGTCCTCATGGCCACGGCACAGATGCAGGCCCATCACATGGACCCGGAACGATTGCTCGAGCTGCAGTATTCGTTGGCCAACTCGTATGCCTCCACACCGGAGCTGCGGCACACCTGGCTGGTGACCATGGCCAGGAACCACGAGCAGAACGGAAATCTCTCGGAGGCCGCCTGCTGTCATCTCCACATTGCCGCTCTGATGTGCGAATACCTGCGCTTGCGGGGTGGCTGCACCCTCAGCTGGTCGTCCACGGTTTTCGGCAAGATCTCCAGGAATATACCCCTGGATGAGCAGGGTCTGAAGCTGGATGCCGGCGCCCAGGACTCGCAGTACACCGAGCAAATGCTCCTGGAGCAGCTGAAGCAGTGCGCCGACTTCCTGGACCGCGCCGAAAGATTCGAGTGCCTCGGCGAGCTCTACAAGCTCATCTTGCCCATGTACGAACGGGTTCGCAGCTACCAGGAACTGGCCCACTGCTACGAGCACTTGACGCAGGCCTACAACAAGATTGTGGAGGTGAATCGTTCGGGCAAGAGGATGCTGGGTCGCTTCTACCGAGTTGTGTTCTACGGAATGGTGAGGAGCTTACTTAGGGAAGAGCGTTGTAACTGAAATTAACGTTATGTTTATTCCGAAGATGTACTTCGAGGAGGACCATGCCATCGAGTATGTGTACAAGGAGCCGAAGCTTACCTCGCTGAGCGAGATATCCGAGCGACTGGCCAAGCAGTACAGAGAGAAGTTCGGAGCTGATGTGGTCAAAATGATCATGGATTCATCACCGGTGAGATAAGATTGAATTACAATGATTTTAGCTATAATCTTTGGGTATCCTTAACGCCCAGTGTCACGTAGGCCTGTTACAATTATTTTATTATTATTAAAACAAGGATTTGAAGACAATAGTTCTTCAATATTAAAATTTTTTATTTAAATTTTTAAGACTATACAGTTACGAGGAACACTATTTTTGTAAGGGCACTAATGAAAAACCCTCTGCTGAGATGAATCACTTAAAGAGATATTCGTTGAAGAGCATGTCAGAGTCGCTTTCGCCGCGCAACAGGCTCATACGCTAAGGGGAAATATAGAATATTATTACACTTAAGGATCACTATCCTTCATTTGCGTTCACCTACACGCTTAACCTCGGACTGACGCATCAGGGAAGTGGTGGTGCTCCTCGGGATCATACGTAGAGCGGGGCCTTGTTTAGAAATTGGTCCCTGGGCCGCAACCTTGCAACTGAGGAGGAAGTCTTTTAAAATTGGTGACTATTAAGTCCTTGGGAGCTTACTCACACATGATTCGGCTGCGGCGGCATTGGCACTGTGCCCGGTTGCCTTCCCTGTTTCGGCTGGCGTCCTGCCAGACTGGCTTTCATGGTGGTCGCCTGCTGGCAGCCCAACTCTGACTTCGGTACTGGTGGCCGCTGATAGATCTGCTTGCGTGTCGGCGTGGACAGGCAGGTCTCCGCATGGAGTTTTCGAACAGCGCCCACGGCTGCTGCGGGCTGGAACGGGACACCGCCCGCCGTGACGTGGCATCTCCCCGTGGTCGTGAGTGTGGACTGGGGCGTCTGCACCGTCGCCCGACTGTAAGGAGTTGCCCGGCGGGCCTGTGATCCGCTCTGGAGGCCGGCGCCCGCTCCACGCACAGAGCACCTGGCTTTGGCCGACTTGTAGACCCGCGGAAAGGTGGTGGTCTGCTTACTGGGGGCAGTCATAGGATTGGTCGGTGTGGATGAATGGGCATTATCATCGTCGCCCGTGATGGATTCAGAGGGCTGGAAACCCATCTCGGCCAGCTGGTTCACCAACGTGGAGCCCTCAGAGTTTTCATATCTGAAAAGTTCAGTGCAGGTTAGGAAGTAATTCGTTTTCAAATTCCATTTAACCTAACCAAAGATTGAGAAAACCAAGTGTTTCATTCGTTCATTCATTACATTTTAACTTGTGACCCATTGTCGTTGTTTCCCCTGAATACTTAAGCTTAAGTGGCGACACTTACCTGTATAGCTTTCCCCTTACATATTCTGTGGAAGTCTGCGAATAGGTACTTTGTCCCTTTGGTGTCAGGTCTTGTCCATTGGACTGCGATTCATCGTCGCCGGCATAGGCCTCTACATCCGTTTCCATTTCGTTGATGGTCTGGTCAATGGAAACTGTGGCCGCCGAGGGCTGGGCCGAGGGTGGCGGCGGCGAGACAGTCGAAGGAGACTGTCCACTGCCGGCCCTATTGACGTGGATCTGATCCCCGCTCACGATCAGGCCCAGCTTGCGGCATAGCTCCTTGAAGGCTTTGTGCGAAACCAGGTCCTGGTAGCGAGTGGATTCGGTAAAGGTGAAGTTCTCGAAGGCCTTAATGCCTTCGATTTGGTGCTCGATCTCCAGCTCAGTGTAGCTGCGATTGGAGCATAGGGTGCATTTGGGGCAGATGGAGACATCTCCGCCGTCCTCGTACTTCCTGAGCAAGTCGTTAACGCGAAAGAGGAACTGGGCCACCAGGACGCTCTCGGGGCGGTTGTCCAACTTCTTGGGATCGCCCAAGTCCAGCTGAAGGCAGTGGCCCTTGTGGAAGATCGGTTCGTTGGGACTCGACGGCTGGAAAAGCTGGCCCGACTTCTGTTTGGTGGTAAATCTCATGCTGATGCCTCGACCGCCGGGCAACAAGGCAACCCCGACCTCCTCCAGCGGCATTTGTTCATCTCCCAGCTGGCTGAGGCACTCGAAGATCTGGCGCTGCACTGAATAACCATTCTCCACTTGACCTGCGGCATCCCCCACGTTCTCTGGACGCACCAATGTGGTTGTTGAAGTGGCCTCCGTTTTAGTTTTAACATTGTTGCTGGGGATTTCCAGGGTCTGGCGATTCGAGGGCACGAACTCCATGGCATTCGGGTTGAGGGGAGAGTACTCCATCGGCGGTTGAGGTAGATTTGGAATCGGGCTTTCCATATGGATCATTCCTATTGACATCCGAGGAACCGGGAAAGAAAATATGTGCTCCATAACGGACACTCAGCTGTGTCTATGTCGAACGTGATGAGCAGCCAGTGGTTTCTGCCGAACATAGGGAGTGTACCCGAAATGTATATGAAATTTTGAAGCTTAAGAGCGGTCCTAGTGTTCGCTCTCGGTCTGTGGTATTGTGGTATTGTAAAAAAGTAACAAACAATTTACTAGAAGCTAGTTTGTTTAATTGTTGGAGCTACATCAGTCGAGGGTAGGAAGTGAGCAAGTATTCGGAAAACGAACTGCTGTATCTGAACGGTGCAGGAAAGGTGACTGGATGGGAAATCAACATTCAGGTTGCTATAACAATTTTTGAACTACCTACAACTATCTTAATTTATAAATAATCTGTTAAGCAGCTTAAAAAATCGATCAAAACTTTATATACAATAATCTCTCATTGATTCTAAATCTTAGGTTAAAGTTGACGAACTGGATGCCAAGCTGGCCTACATACAGGTGACCCATGTAATTCCCTTTTTCACCAAGGATGAACTCGATCAGAGGCTAAACGAGTTCGAGCAGAACCACGACGTGGACACGTTTATGTATGAAACGCCGTTCACCAAATCGGGAGCAGCTCGCGGCAGCGTGGAGGAGCAATGGAAGCGCAAGACGGTCATTAAGAGTGAGTTTTCATAATTCCTTATTTATAATATTAGGTATATAATATATAATACATAACTTTTTTCCCCCCAGCTCAATACTCATTTCCCTATGTCCTCAAACGAATACCTGTCAAAGCGCGCGAGATCATAGAACTGAGTCCCATCGAGGTGGCCATCGATGAGATGCAATCAAAGGTTTCAGAACTGGAGGAGATCATTCTCCCGCCAGCCGATGTGAAGAAGCTGCAGTTGCGCCTGCAGGGCAGTGTGGCGGTGACCGTGAATGCGGGTCCCTTGGCCTACGCCCATGCCTTCCTGGAAGCCAAGGTGGTCAATAATTTCTCAGTGGATCGCGTCAGCGATCTCAAGGATGTCTTTCGGTAAATATTTTCATATTTAACTTAGTTTTTAGTATTTTGATAAAATGTTAAGAGAGGGAGTAACGAGGAAATTGGGTAGAATTCAAAGAAAATCGAAGACGTTAGTCGACAGACGATAGTCGGAAGATGTTATTCGAAGACGATGGTCGAGTTTATTGGTAATTTTTATACCCTTGCAGGGTATTATAATTTTAGTCAGAAGTTTGCAACGCAGT
>JAEIHY010003244.1:0-11247 GCA_018904565.1 Drosophila tsacasi
GTTGGCCCAACTATTTTTCTAGTGTTGTGATTTTCCCTTGTCACAGCAAAAGAGAGAGAGAGAGAGAGAAGGTGCCACTAGCTGAGCAACTTTTGCGCTATGCCAACCATTTTCCTCTATTTTTCTCAAGACTTTTTTTCCCCCTCTTTCTGTTAGACAACTTGGCCTGACAAACATTTTCATTCCAGGCGAGAGCAGCTGGAATGCATTTGGCCTGCAGGCGCAGTCCTCGTCGCTGGCCTGGCATTTTCCTTAGTTTTTCCCTCACCTTTAAGTTAAAGTTGGCTTTGGCTTCAAGGCAAACATTGGCGCCCTTCGATTGAGTCATTGCAAGTCAAACATTTAGCTCACTCTCTCTGGGTTCGTTTAGCTCAGGAATCAGTTTCGATTTCGATTCGTTGCGATTCGCTTCGATTTCAATTTGCCAGGGCGCAAATTGTCCATGGCCAGTTGACAGTTGACTGAGGCGTTTGTCAATCTGCGCCCTCCAGAGGCCTCTCACTCTGCCGCTTGTGGGGGATTTTCCCTTCGATCAGGGAAAACCTGCCCTCGGGGCAAGCACACGCACATGCACAGTCATAGCCACCGCACGCACACTGGCGCTGACGGTGACGGGCATTGTGAGCGCTGGCCATTATGTGTGCATTTTCACTAGTCCGCCTTTGTTTGGCCGATGCGTCTTTATGCTTTCTATATACCGCAGATATCTAGGGAAATTAGTGGGGTATATAAGACAAGGGTCTAAATATCCGATTTCTTAAATTTTAACTTTAAGAAATCACTGGAAGTTAATGGAAAAGATTTAATAACAAAAGTTTAGGCAGTCATCTTTGAAATATTTTGTTTTATATTTATTTAAAGAACTAAAAATGTTTTTAACTCAATAAATTAATATAAAAGAAACTCAAAAACCTCACACAACCAATTCCAATTGAAACCATAAAGACCTACATATTTTGTTGATGAAAAACATTTCCCTCTTGGTTTATTTGAAAGTGAAATTGAATTTGATTGATGGACAAGCAATCGAAGTTTCATTTAATAAAATTGTTGGCCATTTGTGGGAAGTGGAAATTTATTGAAATATTTCAAGGAAAACAAGAAGTTTGTAATTGTACATAAAACTGTTATTTGTTATTGATAAAGGTGTCCCTATTGAAATCAAAGTTTAGAGAAATTTGCTATTTAATTAATGAAATGAGTATAAGATATATTTTTGATTAAACCCTATATATCATTGCTTTTGTAAAATACAAGTTATGGTATAAATTTATACCTATACTATATAGTTTTATTATATTATATATCTCTTATATATTTTTATTAAACCCCATATATCCTTTCTAAGGTACCGTATAGTCTCAACTCAATTTTCCCTTTAGTTACCTCTTCTCATTTTCTTTTGTTCGCCATCGTTGACCACATTTAGTCATTTTGTGTGTGTGCCTGTGGCTAAGGATCACATCCTGCCGCCATCGTTGCCGAGAGTTCATAAGGTTCCTGCCCCGCCTCCTCAACTTGCCACGCCCCTCCCCCTTGCTATATTTTTTTCCGTTGGCAGTTCCTCCTCTTCATCTCATCCGCAGACTGCGGGCCATTGTTCACTAATTTTGTCACGTTTGCAGCTTTTGTTAGCAGTACTTTGCCATCTTTCACTTACTTTTCTGATGGAAGGAGGGAAGGAGGAGCATCGGTTGACCTTCCCCCCGAATTATCCTTCCCTTCTTTCCTTGGGAAGCCTTTGCCTTTCGGCTTGTTTGTTTGATTGAATCTTTCTGGGCGATTTGGTGCTATTGCTGCAACTGCCTTTTTGCTTTATAGTTGTCAGTTTCTGCTTTCCCTTTTTCGGTTGTTTGCTGTGGTTTATTTTCTTCATGCACTGAGGTAAATTAGGGTGTGTAAATCATGAAAACATTTCCTAGAAAGTTTCAAGTTAATCGGTTGAGCAGTTTAGGACTTATGTGGTTTTTAATGAAGGTGATGATTAGGGGTTGGAGGATCTTGAGACTTTTATGGTAACGTTTGTTGTAGTTGGTTTTAGAAAGTTGCTTAAAAGTTAGTTGTTATTATTTAGGAAAACATTATTCTATTTATGTAGTGTAAAAATTTTATTAAAAATTCAGGTATTTACTGAATGAAATAGATTGTAAAGAAGTTATTCCCTTCTGACTAATTTATTTTTGATGGGGAATATATGTGTTGGTATATTTTATATATTATGTATTTATTTAGCATTGAATTTACTTATTTACAAGATCTTTTTCGGGCTTCAAATAAATTTAATCCTTTATTTTTCTGCATGCATTTAATTTGGTTGAAAGTCCATGAAACCCCTATTGACTAATTTGCTTAGTTTTTATATAATTTATATTTATTTAAATTAGAAAATACTTCAATACCACAATTTTTACATACTTCCTGTTAACACAATTGTAATCCTATCGAATGTTTTTTTGGTAAACAACTTTAGTACTTAATATTTTTCTGCATGCATTTCGGTTGTTTGAAAGTCCATGAAACTCCTATTTACTGATTTGCTTCTCTTTTGCTCCATCAGCTGTAATTTGCTTGCTTTAACTGCGGTGAACGTTTCCGGTTCCTCTGCCTGGACCTGCCCACAAATAATATGCAAACATCCTGGTGAGCCACATGCCACCTGCTGGGGTTTCCAAATGCTGCAGGAAAAAAAGTTTATCTTTTGCGAGAGAGGAGGTCAGCACGTGACGTGCCTGCCCCGCTAACCATGCTGCACATTTTTGTCGGAGGCTTTCTCGTCAGGTTGCTCTACCTTTCATTTTTCTTGCGTTTTTTTTCCAGGTTTTTCTGGCTTTCCCCGATGCCATGTGCTGGAAAATACATACTTTTAAGCGCATGTTTTGAATATTCGCGAAATATTTTCGAGGTGGTGGTGAGATGATGTCGGGGCGAGGTCCTCTTCCGGGGCAAATCTACGCAGCTTATCTACATGCTCCCGCACGATGGCCCATGCCATCATCATAGCTATAAGTATTTTTGCACAATTTTCCGCTGCCATCCACATCGTTTTCTCTTATTTTTTCTTTTTTTTTTGCATTTCCTCCGGTTCCTCTCAGCTTTTTGGCGCTGTCGCGGTGCCTTTACATCTTTTTAATGTTGAAAAGCTTTACTCACTTCCGCTGCCAGGCGGAGCCAGGAAACGGAAGTTTAACTTTTGTTAAAATTTTTAGTGATTTCGTGAGGCGCAGACATTTGCCTGGCGACTGGCTCTTCTCTTCTACTTTTTTTTTTATAATTTGTTATACCCTGTCATCAGGGTGATCAGTGGTGAAGAAGGAGGTCTAAATTGCTACATAAGTGTGTAAAAAAAACCCCATTTTTTTATGGCACTTTCATTAGTTTTTTTTTTAAGCGTTTGTTATCCTGTTTAATGGACCACATTTCTTTGTTTCTCTAACAAAAGGTTTCGTTATTGTTTTTAACTTGTTTTGCCGATGTCTGTTGTGGAATTTTTTCTGACTTAATTGCTTATAAACGTTATTTTATATATTGAATTGGGAAGCGTAAAATATTTTCTGAGGGTTTTTTATTCGGGAAACGTATGTAACCTTTTGTAGGAGGTTCTGGCATTTATGATATTTTTATTGGCCGTTTTATAGGGGAATTTAATAAAGTTTTTTTTATGTTTTTTGCTTGATTTATTTATTATATTAAAATTTAAAGAAGTAGTGCATAGTTTATTATATATACTAATTTTCCTTAATTTGTTTTAAAATATTTTGAAATCATTTTCTTGAATTTATGCACTATTTATTGTCGGGAAATGTAAGTTAGTTTAATTATGGTTTTGTTTGATTTAGTTATTATTTAGAAAGAGTTATTATCTCATTGTTTATTATTATATTGAAATGTTAACAAATCTAAATCACCGATTCAGTTTCCATTTCACACAAAATACTCCGAAGTAACAGAAAATTAAATATGTTTTACCTACTTTCATAGACTTTATAGAATTCTATTACCTCTCTCCTAACTGCCTAACTAACAATATATGTAGCTTCTGTTTCTGTAAAGCTCTTTATCAAAAGTTTATGGAAAAGGGGAAGTGCTGCTCCTCCACGAGTATAAAATAAAATATCTATGTTATTGTGTGGCAAGTTCGAACTGCTGTTGGATATTTCCTACGGGGCTTCCTCCACCTCGGGAGCTCCGGTTGACCCGCCCATTCAGGTTGCACAGTTTTAAGCTCCGGACTTAAGTAGTTTTCAGCACATTCTGAAATCGCCTCTCTCTCCGGCGGTAGCTGCCACTGATTTGGCCGGCACTGACCTGCTTATAAGTTTCTCCGACGTGGCAAACGAGGCAACGCCCGTTTCCACCATAGAATTTCCACACGGCAAAAGTTACGCTTTCCTTCCTCTCTCTCTCTGCCCCTTTCCCCTGTTGCAAAAGTTGCAAAAGTCGGCAAACAGCCAAACTAACAAACTGAGGGCTCGTTATTATTATTATATCTGGCCCGTTCGATGCGTGTGCCTCCTCCAGGTTTCCCTAGGATCCCTCGGTTCCCGGGGGAGGCAGGGAGGCTGAACCTTTTAGCCCTTAAACAAAAGTAGCTGCAGATTTGGCCCGAACTCTACTGATGATTGCGTGCAGCATGGTCATGGCTTTTAGCGTTGCATGTTGCACGAGTGCAGGAGTGCAGGAGGAGTCACGCCCCCTCACAGATAGTGTGTGTGTGCCACACATCCCCCCCCCCACACACACACACACATGGCCATCGGAAATGCATTTTCAGTGGCCGTCAAGAAAGCAAGAGAAAGCCATTTCGCTTTATTTTACGAGCATTTATTGCGCGCCCACGACGTAACCGTTTTATTTCCCTCTAGCCGTTTCAATTTTCGCGAAGTTAAGTGTAATCACGGCGGATGTGGCTCTGCATATTCCTCGGAGGATGGTCCTCCTTGGAAGGTATATATATATATTTTAAGCGAATGTGGAATCTGCCTGTCAAGAAAAAAGCTTCTTTTCTTGATCTTAAATCAATATTGGGTTTAGTTTGTAAAAGGAAATTTGCTGGGCACTTGAACTAACACTTAATAGGTATTGTTTTTTTATTTCAGCATTTTATTTTGTTTATTTACTTAATTCTAATGTTTATATTACTCTCAATAAAAACTATTCCAATAGAGTAGAAAATAGTTATTTCCCAAATGAAAAACCCCCTTTAGAGCCCCAGTAAAAACCCCCTTGAAACCAGCAATCTTCTCCTCTCCTATATCATTGATAAAATGGAGCAATACCCCGTAATGTTGCATATTAATTTTTATATTTTTGGCTGACCTACAACTACTTAAAATCACTTGACTTTTATGCTCACTTTCGAATATTGCTTCAGCAAAAAAGGAAAAAAGCAAAGAAGCTGAAGCCAGAAGCAGCGGCAGCTTTGCCATCACAATCTTTAGCCCCAGGCGATGACATCACGACATCGCTACGCAGTAAAAGCATTATGGCAAATTGTTTTAAGCTGTGCGAAAATGCCATCAAAATCAGTTGACTATGCAAAGCAGAATCAGGAGCAGGAGCAGAAGTAGGAGCAGGAGCAGGAACAGGATCAGAAGCTGGAGCACCAGAAGGGGATGTGAAAATCGGACATTGAGGGTGGGAAAGCAGAAGGAGGAACCCAACAGGACATTGCATTTTATGGCATATGCTGCATGTCAGCCATTGTTGTGGTCGTTTTGCAAAAGGCAAGCGTTTTCTTCGGCTCCTGCTTTTCCGCTTTCCGTTTGGCAGTAACTTAACCGAGAGTCTCGTCTCGAAGGAGCCGCCGCAGCCAGTGGTCAACTCTGGTGGGCGTTCCGGACTCTGGCCCCTGGTCCCTGGTCCCTGGTCTCTGGTCTCTCTTCCTTGGTCTCTGGTCTCTGTTCCCTGGTCTCCCACAAAAGCAACAGCTTAGGGAGCATCTGTTCCCTCGGATTTGTAAACATATATAGCGTATATAAAAGAGGGGAACTCGGGAAATTGTTTGGATGTGCAACACAACTAATTTGATTGTCATGCTACTGGACTGGACATAACAGAAAAAGGATAAGGCATAACTGAGCAGAGAGAGGGAGCATGACAAATGGCATATTTTTATGCTGAATGAGGGTATTATTTCCTTTGGATGTGTAGCGTATTTGTTCTCAAATGAATTAATAAATAAATGGGATTTAGTCGGCATTAATTGCTCGAATATGGCAAGTCACAAGGGTATTAACAGAGAAGTAAAGATTATAATGAAATACGTAAGGAAATAAATAAATATTTTGTTGTACACTGTCCCATCCCAAAGCCATAGCCCTTTAGCGTTATAGAAATTAGTAATATTTTTTGAGCTTAGTGATCGGTTCTATCAGCTTTATATATAGGATATAGTTTAATATTTTCAGTTCGGACTTACCTGCAGTCGAGGACACTCAGTTACCTTTCATCGCCTCACCGCAGACTTGGCCGAGATTCATCGATGAGTGCAGATCGAGTGCAGAGGTTATCAACACGGTTATTATCATTGTTATATACACAGGATTATTAACACTTTATTAACTGCGAGGTGCACGGGTAGAAAGGCGCGGACAGACTGAGGCTGCTGCGGCGACTCTCCTCTATTTATAGGTGTGGGAGATGGATAGGAAGAGAGAGATAGATCGAGAGATAGAGCTAGAGAGCTAGAGAGAGAGAGAGAGAGAGAGAGAGATACTAAGGAAAACAGAGAAATATATACCCTTCAGTACCAAAATTCCCCGTCCCCGGGTTTTCAACGAGGCATGCTCGAAAACATCTCTCTATCTCATGTCTCTCTAATTCTCTGTACATTTTTGTCTCTCGATCTATAATTGTATTTCTCTATCAAACTCTCTCTCTATCTTCCTCTTTCTCTCGATCTCTCTCTCTCTCCATCTATCCCTCCCTCTCTCTCTATCTCTCGCTCCACCTATTTCTCGCTCCCTCTCTCTCTCTATCCATATCTCTGTCTCCCTATCCGTCTCTCACACCTATAAATAGAGGAGACTCGCCACAGCAGCCTCAGTCTGTCGGCGCCTTTCCATCCGCGCATCTCGCAGTTAATAAAGTGTTAACAATCCTGTGTAAATAAGTGTGATAATAACCGTGTTGATAACCTCTGGACTCGAAATGACTTAATCATCGATAAATCTCGGCGAAGTCTGCGTTGTGGCAATGAAAGGTAACTGAGTGTCCTCGACTGCGGGTAAGACCGAACAAGTCTATTATCCTATATATAAAGCTGATAATATCGATTGGTAAGCGCAACAAATAATTATTTATTTATATAAAGCAAACAATTGTATTTAAACTAAAAGTTAACTTATTGATTAAGAGCATAAGCTGCTGTGGCTTACCGCTCGACTGGTAATTTTTGTTGGTTTTGTGGATGAAGGATGGGACTTTTTTGGAGTTTTGCTGTTGTTGGCTAGGAGTTGGATTGAGTTTTCGTGGGAAAAGGTTGGAAAAGTGTGGGAAAAGTATTTAAAACTAATATACAATACATAAATTAGTAAGTTTCGGGTAAGAGTAGCCAACATTAGTGGTCATAGTTGTTATTCCATTACACAGTGCCTTCTCCATCTCTTTCGATGTCTCTCTCGATGCTCTCATTATTTGTACTCCTGTTGCCCATTGAAAATGTTGAAATGCTTAAAGACCCCGTAGAACGAGTACATTTCAAATATTTAATCAGATTTATGAGTCAACTCTCCCCTACTTTTCCCTCTCCCTATCTCTATCTTTGTGCTGTACAATAAAGGCGGAAATTATAACCTCATTTGTTATTAAAATCTCGCTTTCCTCAAATTCTTTTTTATCTAATTTCCGTTATCAGAGTTTCCCTACCTGCCTCACCTGCTGTCGCCATGAATAAGTGACTCTGCCTCTGCGATTCAATTTAAATTGCACAAATTCTGCGCATCAACTGGAGAGCCGTTGGCTGAGGCCCCTCGAGATGGGGGATTCCCCTCTGAGGTCTGCACAGCCCGCACTTGTTCACGCGATCCGCTTTTATTTTTTTCTCCCTACTTTTATTTTCACATTGTTTGTGGCCCTTGGAGCCTCAGGTTTTTCTCTCTACCACCTCCTGCCACCTGCCACCTGCGTGTGAAATCGCACGGCTGCTGACACTTTTCCCTCGGCTTCCCCCACCATTTTCCAACCTCTTTCGCGCTCCCTTTACCTTCGTTTACCTTCGCCGTATGCATAATTTAATGCAAATAATGCACTTGTTTCGTTTCGTTTCATTTCACTTCACATGTTGCCTTAAACGCTCTCTCCGGAGATGCAGCAAGGGGGGCGTGGTAGGGGGTATATATACTACATATATATATCCATCTGACGGACTGACAACGACGGAGCGAGCAAAGTGCACAACTTCATTTCGCATTAATGCCGAGTCGCTTTAACTGAATTTGTCGGATTCGCTGTGGCAGCCTGTCTGCATATTTATGCAAAAGAAAAACAAATTTTTAACTGTGGCACTGAGCTTGCAAATAAAGAAATATTATATTATATATATAAGAGAAAACACCTTAAATAAATGCCTTGAAATATTTATAGCCAGTTGAAATGTAGTACCTTGCATATTTGTGGCAATAATAAATCCTTGTTATTAAATTGGTGGAATATTTATTTGTCTTGCCTTACTTGATCTTTAATCCTTGCTTTATTTTATACAAATTTAAGATTTAATGGGAGATCGCGGTTTTTAAATTATTTATTAATTAATTTGAATTTAATCACGGCACGTGTTATTAAACATACACTAACACGCGACCTAAATGCCAAATAAAAGTAAAACTATTTAAATAAATTAAAGCTACAAAATATTTTATTATTTATTATGCTGGATTGAAGTAAAATACATGTTATTACCATATTTGCCACAATTCAAATTTCAATCCCTAATAAAGTATTATTTTTTCTTTCTTACATATTTAAAATAACATTATTAATTTTAAACAAAGGCAGTTAACATTTGTGGCAGTAATAAATTCTTGTTTAAAATGAGAAATATTTGTTTTAAACAGACATTCAACAGATTGGAAATATATTTTATTAAATTTAATTTGTGACACATGCAAAATTAAACAATAAATAAATATTTTGTTACCAAATAAAATTTTAATTCCTTTATAAAATATTATTTTTCTGTCTTACATGTGTTCCAGTAGATTTAAAATAACATTATTCATATTAAACAAAGACAGCCGAAGTAACCAGCAAATATTTGTAGTGCCAGCTCATAAATAAGGTACTTTATCAATATACATAGGTAGCTGCATATATTTGCAGTATGTTTGCATATCAAATATGAAAAATTCAGTCCCTGATGATAAAGTTCCAAATGGAAAACAGACAGGCTTCAAATATGGTTTACTTTCATGACTAAGCCAAATGTTTTTCAATGTTAATCATAAGAAGTGAAGAGCAGCTTGCAGAGTAATCTTATAACTTTTATTTTAAGCAAAGAGAAAATGCTGGTATATTTAAAGCCCTTGTTTTTTGGCTCACTGCGGAAACTGTGGGTTCGCTTGTCTCATATAATTTTATGCATGCACTCGCATTTATTTAGCATATTTTTCTCGGTGGCCTTGCATTTCAGTTCCACTTCTGAAGGAAAGGCGACGCCGTAAACTTAATTTCCGCCTGGCGTTGCTCCGTTTTTAATTCCTTTCGGTTGCCTCGGCATTTTCCGCTTTTCGCGGTGGTGTTGGGTGCTTTCAGCTTGGTGGTGCTCCAGCTCCAGCTCCTGCTCCTGCTTCTGCTCCTGCTCCTGCTCCTGCTCTTGTTTTGTTTGTGCTGTGTGTTTGCTGGCATAGTCTTAACAACTTGTAGCTCTCGCCTAGCCATCGCTTTTCCGCACGCGGCAACGCGTCTCATTTCAATTTAATTTCCCTCTCGAAATGCGCTCACGTAGCGACGTCTGGCGTTTGCCATTTGCTATGCTATTTGCCATTTGCGGTTACACTTTCAACGCGGCGGCTAAGGGGCAAAGTGGTTGGTTCGGGGCAATTTCCATCATCATCATCAGTGGCTCCTTGCGTTGCGCTTTTCCAGGGTGCAAACGGTGGGGGAAATTACTTCTAGACGGCTAATTGTTGGACTGTTTTGTTCAACGCTTCAAGGCTGCTCGGGAAATTAGGTTGTGAATTCCCCGAGTGCCTTCCATTGAGTGTCTTGTTTTGTTGTTTACAGGCTGAGGCTCAGGCAGGACCTAGGCTTTGAGTATTTTATTTGTGCATAATTTATGGCATGCGTCCATCCTGGCGTATGCGCAATTTTCGCAGTTTATCAGAGTATTCTTATAATTGACTTTGGCATTCGTTATCAGCAGCAGCATCAACTGACGAGCTGTTCCCTGCTCACCACCATCATCATCATCATCATCATCATCATCATCATCATTATTATTTCCATCACTCATACGCCAGGTGGGCCAGCAATTAAAATCGTTTGAACGAGTAAATCAGGTGGAATGGCTAGGTAGGGGGGACACAACGACGAGTTAATTAAACCGCAATATTTGCATATTTCTTTCATTACTCCTCCGACACGGCAAGGACGCAGCTGGCGATGAGTAGTCACCTCACCTCACCACAGCACACCACCCACAACCCATCTCTTACTCAAATAGCAAACAGTCACGGTTGTTTAACTCACACGGGTGCCTGGGTGTGCTGCTTGCGTGTGTTTGCGCGCAAAGTTTATTGCTCAATTTCCCCAAAAACTTTTGCCAACCTGCTTTCGGTTTGCTTCCCGAAAGGAAGGAAGGATCTGGCAAGGAGCAGAGGCTGCAGCGGAAGCGTGCCACCACTGTTACCACTACTAACCCCACGCACATCGAGTTAACATGCAAATTTCGGATACTTTTGCAAAACTTGATTTCGCCTAGGCCTAGGAGTAAGTGCTCGGGTTGGTTATACGTACAATATAGAGCCCAGAGGCATTGTAGACGGCGAGATAAGCCGCGACACAATGTTTGAACAGTTGCCTCGTCGTGTCAATGACTTTTACGTGTTTGCCAGATTTTTATTAACGCAACTTTAAGCCCAATAGACGAGTTACTTAGGGCACCAGGGGGTGCTCAGGAAACCAGGAGGAGAAGTACTCTTAAAAGATGTTATTTCATGTGGGTTTTTGAGAATTTTAACTGTTTAAAATTGTTTTGTAGGGGGGCGATCCTTCCCGCAAAGATATCCTGTGGGTTGTAGAAAATCCCAC
>JAEIHY010003246.1:0-11666 GCA_018904565.1 Drosophila tsacasi
TTGCTCGTGCTCTCTGCCTTGCCGTGTTGCAGTTTCAACTTTGTTTTCCTGCCTCTTCGGGTCGCGAGTTTTGTTGTGCGGAAGAAACAAAAATTCGATACAACCCAAAGTGGGCCATTCGGGCGTTATCCTGCCTGCCTGCCAGTGGCTGTGTGAGCGCTGCACTACGGAGAGTCGGAGAGAGAGAGTGAGTGTGTGAGTAGAAGGAGTCCTTCCAGCTGCAGCACGCTCTGCATGCCGCTCTCTTTATTGTGCTTCATGTTTTGGCCTCGGACCTGGTTTACTTTTTTTTTGTGTTGCCACAAAGGACAACAGCGGTTTGACGAAGAGCGCATGTGTACCGGGAAGCAGATCCTTAAGTGTTGATCAACAAAAAGCTAAAGATTTCGAGGAGGTTTATAAAAGAAAATTATTGATTTTTAAGTTAATCTTAATCAAATACAGATTAATTAAATCATGATGTAAAATATATTTAACAGAGATATTTCGACTTTTACAATCCAATAGAAAACCCCAAAGTGATTAAGAAGAAATTCCCTTTTAAAACCCAATCTAACACTCGAATGGATTTTAATTAATTTAGTTTGTCAGTGCCAAACCCATATGATGATAGGTCAATGGAATTCGAAAGGAATTTCTAATTTTAAACCCATTTCTAATGCATTTATAATGATTCAGGGATTACACATTTAAATGCCAGATTTAAATCACAGCCCTGCGAAGGGCACCCTCTCCTCCAAAACAGTCAGAGACCCGCCCACATAATTTATGTAAAAACTTTATAATCCAGGAGAGATTTTTTGTTGCAATGGCGCTTCATTAATTTATGAATATCAAATTGCATTTTGACATTTGCCGGCAAAAACTATTTAAAACTTGTTTCGCCCCGTTGTCTACGGGGGGAGCTTGGCTCACAATAGCCGTGGTCCCTGGTCCCATGTCCCAGGACCTTTTTTCTTCTTCTTTCTTGTCCGTCCTGACCCCACTATCAAAGGTCCTTTCTTCGCCTCGACCAGTACCCCTGCCATTGGCCATTCAGTTTGATTGAAGCACCCGCATGTACAGAGCATTTTAAATATTTACAAAGATATTTCAAAAAACGCTTTTGGCATGTTTTGTTTTTGTTTGGCTGTGTGCACCCCTTCCCCATTCCCATTGCCCTTGTAATTGTTGTTGTTATCGCTGTTGTTTCTGTTGTTCTTGTTGGCGTGTCCAGAGGTCCGCAGAGTTTTCCCCCAGTTGGTCGAGTGTTTTGCTCATTTTTTGCAGGAGGGAAAAAAGGGAAAACGAACTTCAAATGTGGCATGAGGGCGGTCCCCGGTCCTCGGATGTGTGTGTGCGTGTGTCTGTGTGCATGGGGCGGGGCACTAGAGAGCGCGTGTGTCCTTTTAGGAAAGTGTCAAAAACCGTTGGTCAAAAAACCGTATGGCAATTATTCAACACAATTGAATATGAAGTGTGGCAGCGGCAAAGGACAAGAGAGAGAGCGAGGAGCCTGCTTGGGCAAAAAAGTTGCAGCGCTGGGCAAATAATGAAAAATACACCCACATCAGTATTTTTCGGCTGTCTGCACTCGAACACACTGGCGCACTCACAACCACCAGGGGCACACACACACCCCGGTCGGACCGGAGTACCAACACTTTTGCACCCTTTTCATGTCCTCGCCGGTCCTTGCTAGCTGCTGTTGTTGCGCAGTTGCTGCCGCCTGGCAATTTTTCGGTGATAAAATATTTAAATTTAATTAAGGCCACCAACGAGCAACACGATTTCCCAGCCAGTGCCAAAGGGAAGATGAAGTGGACCCGGCAGCAACAGCAACAGCACCAGCAGCAGCAGCAGCAACATCAACAGCAACGCGAGCAGCACTGGCCAGCGGACCTTTGACCCTGCATTCCCGTTGTCGGGCTTTAAGGGGTGGGTCCCTTTTGAGTCTTTTGCATTTGCGTGCGGTGCTGAGCGGTGAGGTGAGGTGAGGTGCGTTTTGGAGGCTTACGGCTGCCCGGCAAGAAATTCATTAAAAATTTTTGCTTTGATGCTAGCAAATTCTTTTTGTAAGTTTCTTTGTACTTTGGGGCCCAAAGCCGAGAACGGCAAACGAATGTATCGCACAGACAACAGCATGCATACTTTCAAAGGACCTCGGCGGTCGGTGTGTGTCCTTGCCAGTGATTATTTTTCGGACTAAACCCCTTGTCGGTTTTGTAATTAAGCTCTCGCAGAGCCATTATTAGATACACCGAAACACACAGAAATTCAAATTGAACACGATTGCAGTTGCAAACTGCTGAACTGAAATGCTGCCCAAAAAAGGCAACTTTACCCTGGCTTGCTGGCATCTTAATCGCCGGCAAGAGTCGGAAAGTTTCTGTCTTGGCCGTCTTAGCCGAAAAACTAAACTATCTGAGAGCTGTCTGCTCGTGGCTCCGCCACCAAACTTTTGATCTTGAGTTGTGCAAATATTTTTCATTATGCGGCCCAAGTATTTATGGAATTATGGAAATTTGTTTTGAAGATATTTGCTTCCGTTGCTTTGCTGTAGTCAGAGGATGTGCATTCACAAGCTCTTTTGTGGCCATAATCACAGTTCGGGGCCATGGGTTAACGTTGGTGCCATTGAATCTGATAATTATTCAGGTTGTTGTGTATTTTTTCTCAAGTCAAAGGTAAAGTTCAAAGGTATTTCTTTGCATTTCTTGGGAGTTTTCTTAATCAGTTTGAGATTACTAACAATTCAACAATATTTAAACACACACAAAAAAAGAACTGTACCAAGCCCAACATTTACATTTAATAAGAAATCTAAATAGGTATTTGGCTAGGTTTCAGAATTACCCCTTTATGGGGTAAAATAAAAATAAAACGCATATAGCAAAATAACTTTCCCCTAAAACCTGAAATTGAAAGCCTCCTAGAACAATCTGTGCATTCACTTTGTACCGAAACTTCATACCTGAACCCTCAGTCAAGTATCAGATTGACCCCAGGATCTTGATTGATTCTGTACGTATTTTGTAAAATGAGGCTTTCTGGCCAGGAGGCAGTCCGACAATTAGGCAGGGCCAATACCCAGCTTTTCAGGCCCAGAAATTTGGCCAGAAGCAGTTGCTACAACGGCTGGACACGTGCACCTGTTTTGTCACATCTAAAATTCTATTGTTTGGCCTGGCCTGCTGTTCCTGCAAGGATTCGCTTCGTTCCTGCCCCGAAATGCGTTCCAAGGACGGCTGGACGCAGGCGGAGTCAACAATGGACTGTGTGGACAGAGGCATGCAAATTGGCTAGAAAGGAGAATGGAAAGGAATAGGCTGGGCAAGGGAAAATGGGAACAGGCCGGGGCCAATTTTTCTTGCATTTGCCTTGGAGAGCGGCTGATGATTCGAGTTTTTCCGGGTCTGTTGGTGTTATTACTGCTGCTTCTGCTGCTGCTGCTCGTGTTGTTTGTCCAAGTTGCCATTTCAAGCGTGCAGCAATGAAAAGCAAACTTTTCTACCGCACACGTAGAAGCAGCACCACCAGTACCCGGGTTCCAGGGGTCATAGGTTAGGGTTAGGCTGCAGAACTCGACGGGAGCACACGAAATTAAAATGCGCTCAGCTGAAAAATTGGTTTTCTCGTTCTTGACAAACTTTGAGTGATTTCCGAAAGCCTCTAACGAGTGCCAGCCAGCCAGCCCATCGAGGGCGAATCGTGGTCGGCGGCAAGCAACAAGCCCCTGTGACGGCAATGAGCACCGGAAATTCCGCCCAGAACCAGATACCTTTGGAACGCGCCTACTCTTGACTTTGTTTACGCAAAAATTGTTTTAATAAGGCTCTCGTTTTAATCAAGCGTGCCGAAAATAACTCATGAATTATGAGAGGCCAAAGGAAGTAGATACCGGGGCCCAGGGAAATGATAACAAGGAGCCCGACCAACGCCTGACTAATTATAAATAATTTATTTTGTATTTTAAGCCAGCATTGCTTGAGTTTGTGCAGCCTGGAAAATATATTTTGTTGTCATTATTATTGGTTTAAGCTGATTAAGATAAAATACAAAATATTTATAAAGACAATTAATTCCTTTAAAAAATACAACAAAATATATTAATAAAGATTTTCGAATATGAAATCTTAAAAAGTTATTATTTATGTTGCAGCTGAGTTCCGGCCAAAATAGCAAATCTGTCGAAGGGCCTTCCGGCCGGTCCCGGCGCGGGACTGGGCATCGTTGGCATCCTGCCCTGTTCGGTCCAGTGGCAACCGCCGGGTAAGGCGCCCAAGCGGCTGAGCTGCTCCTCCGGCGCACGCTCCAGCTCCCAGCCATATCTAATGCCCGCCTCCGTCTCCTCAAATGGCAACAGCAGTGACAGCAGCAGTGGTCATGACTGCTGGCAGGCCTATGAGCATTTGCCAGTGCCACGCCTGCGACATCAACAGCCACCTCCGCCGCTTTACCACTCTCCGCAACATCAGCCGCAGCAGCAGCCGCCACCTGCACAGCAGCAGCAACAGGTTAGCTGCATCACAACCCTGCAGCAGACAACGACAACGCAGCAGGTGCAACAGATTCCAACAGGAACATCACATAATTATTATCTTATGCCCACAACAACAACCTCCAATACGTACGTGAGCAATGTGAAGCCGGAGCAACTGCTGCCACATTGCCACTCGCACTGCGATGGACATAGCGGCAACATGCAATCCCTAAGCCACATGACACCTGCAGTGTACCAGAGTTCCCCAGCTCAGTCGATGATCTTCGTTCCGTTCATGTTGCCCATGCAGCAGCATCAGCAGTTGCAGCCTCCTTTGCCGCCGCCGGAGGATTGCAAGCCATTGTTGCGACCCAAAAGCGTTCCGCCCCCGCCACAGCCACCGCCCTTGCTTAGCCACTTTCCGCCCCTGCTGCAACCGGCACTTGCCCCGCCACCTGTGGTCTCTCCCCGAACACCTGCGATGCCCCTGTCGACGCTCGTGCCGCAGCCCACAAGCCGCAGCGTTAGAAGCCTCAAGTCCGCAGCTGCTGCAGCCGTCAACGTTTATCAGCGGGTGAGTACACTGAACATTATCATTAAGAGTTTAAAAGAATTATATAAATTGTAATATATTGTAATGAGGGGAGCCACACATACATAGGTAGTTTTTAACAAATAAAGAAATATTTAAAACTATTAAATAAATTCGCAACCCATCTCCCTACCTTCTCCTTATGAGTAAATTTATTAATTAAGGAAATCCTTCTTAATCGTATTGTGTACATTAATTAGAACATTAACTTAAATTGGCAGACCACTGAAAACCATGAACTATGCTATTAATACCGGCATTCCCCAAGATTAAAGAACCCCATAAACTTGTAGATTTCGAACCAAGGTGGCTGCGTGTGAATTGGGATTATTTGTAGTACATCAGTGGCACTCAGTCAATGGCTGCAAATCCTGCTGGGCTAGTAAAGTGTTGCAATTTGCGAAGCACAGCAACAGCAGCAGGGACAATGCCACGTATACTTAATATTTATGGGTGTGCTGCTGCCAAACTTCAATTTACATAAACATAAAAGACAAGCAACATCGGAGGAACTCTTCACGTAGAATCTGCATGCATGCTGCTGGTGAGATTTAGCGCAGCGACAGGACACAAAAAATCAAAGCTACAAGGACGGGGGGAAAATGCAAATCGGTACGAGCGGAAGTGAAAGCAAAGATAGCAGGAGGGGAAGGTGAAGGGGATGGGCGCTCGAGCACGGAAAACTAATGCATAACCTAGTAAGATCATCAACACGAAATTTTACAGCAAACTCATGTCCAAGGATGTGGAAATAAACTAGTTGTTTTTGTTACCCCGGCCGCTACCTCTGCCACCTCGCCCCTGTTGCCGTACCCTCCTCCTCCAGTGTTGTCCTGCGCTCAATGACTTTTGCATTTAATATGAGTAAAGAAGCGCAGGACAACAAGAGAACGAGCAGAACACTGAGAAGAGTGAGCTGGGTTTCGTAGAAGACTTTTTTGTTTCAAAAGGATATGTGTCTTAACTAACATATAGTATTCCCTAGCTCGTGATCACCATAGTACATGGCTAGGATCAAAACTTATTGTATTTAGAAAAGTGTCCAAACCCTTTTCCCCCCATTTCTCCATGTGCATGCGGTGAGCAAGGAAATGGCGGTCTGCAAAAAGCTGAGCTGGACTTGAGGATTGGGCTTCGGCCCTTTACGGCGGGCCCTGAGCCCTGGCCAGCGACATGCAAAACGTGCTGTTTAAATTACGTTCCTGCCGGCAGATTTCGGATTTCGGATTTCAGGGGGAACCAACTGCAAGGACATGCTGAGATAGTGTCTGCCGTCGGTCCGCTCCTTCGGCTACTGCTCCTGCCCCAGCCCCTGCCGCTGCTCCTTGGCCGTCTCCAACGATTCGTTTATTTGATAGCCTTGCCGTTGATGCTTGTGCATACCGGATAAGTTTGTCCTGATTAAGAATCTGCAACACAAAAAAGCTCGGCAGCTGACAGGATAAAGAGAAAAATAAAAACAGGACGAGGAAGAACGCGAAGTGGACTGGTCACTGGTCGCCGGCAATGTCTTAATGTAGCGAGGAGGAGTCTGGAGTCGCTCCGGATTACAATATAATAAAAATTCATAAGTCTGACGCCAGCAGTTGGCGTTTCACAATTTTGATGACAACTGTGCGGCATCACCGTTGCCCGGCTCGCTTCCTTGAGTGAAATACATTTTACATGCGAAATAAACATAAGCAAAATGCACATCATAGTCCTGCATCCTTAATGCTGTTCATTCACATGTGCTTAAGTAGTTTTATTTAGAAGGAGCTCCCTCCCACACACACGGACACTGAGGACTCCGGACTCCGGACCCGGGCTCGGGACTCGGCACATTTGAATGTTAAATCTTTCATGAAATGCCTTTTTTCGACAGTCCGTCTCTGTCTGCCTGTCCGTTTTGCCCATATCTAATACATCCAGAAAATACTCGGTTGTTTGGCTCCTGCCAGAGTGCTTTTGTGTGAGTGTTGCGGTCTTCCTGCAACTTAACAATACCTCTTCCTCCACCTCTTCCGCCGGCATTCGCTTTCATTTGTTTTTTGCATTTCCTTCTCCAGTTTCTGAAAAACTAAGCGCGCTATCATGCACAAAGAAAGCATTTTATGTGCTGCCTTTAATGTTTGCACTAGCCCCACTGCCATAATGTACTCTCGCCCACACATGGCCGGGTGGAAATATAGATGTCCGACTGTACGATGGCCGGAATGTGTGGTACACTGTGAGGAAATATCAGTCAATAGGACAATCAGCATTTATTATAGATTTATTTGAAGACAAACCGCTTTAAGAAATAGGTATCATTTCTGTAATTTCAATAAAATCTACGGGCTAATGGTATATTTTCGAACCTGAACCTTTTAGGATTTTCAAAGAAGTCTCCGGAATTAAATTGTATTATCATGTAAAGTTTATTTTCTATTAAATTCAAAGCATTATTTTTATCCCAAAGAAATAAAAAACAACTCCAGACTTAAGCCAACTTTTACTCTAATTTATTTAAAGGGTTTTCTCCAGTGTTTTCCCCACAATGATCCTGGTGTTTGGGTTCCTGCATTAGAAAGTTTTGTATGAGATGTTGCTCTTGCTGCATTTAGAATCACTTGAAACCGGGAATTGTCTGGTTGTCTCTGGCCGCCCACTTGACCCCGCCTTCGGCATTATGCTGGAAAAACAGTTGATTCCCATCTAATAATTGTTCTGCTTATATTCCATATGTACTTTCGGAGTATCTCAAAGCGGATTTCGGTGTTAGAGCTTTCTTGTTTTTATGGTTCGTCTGTGTGTGTTTATATTTTTCCTAGGTTGGGTGGAAATATAGCCGCACATAAGCTGTGAAATATTTCGAGTTGTTTATTTGCGCTGACGAAACCTTTTACTAAACTCATTCAGTTGCCTGGAAACGAGGGTGTGGTGAGGTGCTACTAAGTACCTACATCATAAATAGGAGCACTGCCCCACAAAGCAATTAATGCCAAATGAATGATAATGAAGCAACCAGTTCCAAGGGTGTTGGAGATTCATAATTTCTCCAAAGAGGCTTTGAGTAATCCGACAATTATTCTCCGGATATTAAAGTTTGTAAACATTCTTGTTAGGACCTCTTGTTGATGGGTATATTATAGTCTTGGAACACTATAACATTGAACATAATTTTACAAAATTTCTTTAAATTGAATCTTTCATGTATTTCTGAAACTTCACAAGCTTTCATTATTACTAGTTTATAAAGAAAATGCAACTCAGTCATTCGACACTCTTTGAATGCAAGATCGAGGGTAGAGTCTCAAAATGGAGTCCTTCCTGCATCGCCCTTTTGTACGCTCGGCTAAAAGGGAGCAGAAAAGTAAAAATGTAAAAAAGAAAAACAAAAAACACGGGACTGAAGGTCCTTTGGTTGGCAGTAGTGGTGGCCTTAATGGCCCCGAAGGGTCGGGAGTGATGCGTAAGTGAATCCATATTTCATATGCCGCGTTAACGGCCAACAAAAAGCAGACACACAAAGCGAAAAGCATATTTCGAGGACTGCCAGAATGCGTTGACTTTATTGGAAGGAATCCAAGCAAAAAGTATCTCCAGTATCTCCGTGCGAGGCTGTCATTATTTCGCTCTCGGCACTGGCAAACTGAAACAAAACGAAATAATGTGCATGGCTGAAGGGAAAGGAGAGGCTGGACGGGCGTGTCCTTGCTGCTACAGCTTAAGCACAAAAAATTTGATAGCTGCGCTAAAGGATTCGATATCAAAGGACTGCCTTGTGGCCAGCCGGTGACAAGCCAAGGAAACTGTTGACAGCCAAGTGAACAACAACAGCCAAGCTGGCAAATTGGACAAGCGCAGGACAGGACAAGACAGGACTGGACGGGAGAGGCAAGTAGTTCCCGCTGAAACGCACCCAAAAGCGCCAAGCCAAATCAGAACTTGGCCTCAGGGCCAGTAGTTTCACTTGCCAAAGCCAAAAGCAGCTGAAGTAAGCTAAGTTCTGGCATTAACAGTCGCCCAACTGTGGTGACTTTCTCGTCCTGTAAACGCTTCATTGCTCTCCAGGGGGGTGGGGGGTGTCAACCACACACTTACACCGTCCCCGGCTCCGTCACTGTGCTATATAGCACGCCGATCTCACCATGAGCATCTTGGGTCCACGTCCACGGCCGCACAGCGCTGTTAATTCACTCTGCGGACTGGCCACGAGGTGGCGCCCCAAAGTGCCAGCCACTGCTGTTGAGTGCCCGGATTTCACCGCATCTGATTCCACGTCCTTCGTCGTCCTGCAAGTGCCAGTGTATGTGTGCGAGTGCCTCGCGCACTGGCTTACTAGACGTCTCTTAACCCATTATGACGTTGGTATAAGTTAATAAGTAGTTAGCAGTTAAAATTTGTATTTTATGAACCTGTTAATATCATAAGGATGTTTTATTGTCAGGATTATGAGAAGCAAATAGTTCTGAAAAGAGTGAAAACATTAATTTTTTTTAATTACTAAATAAAATATTTTGTTTTATATTACTTTTCTAACTAAGATTGATTAATGACTGCGTTCCTTGGAGGTTTTTATGAAATGTTAAATTTAATTTTAAAGGCTGCCTTATATTCTAATTTAACATGATAAAATACAGAAGCTCTTGTAATACTTTACAGAAAAATGTCTCTATTTTTTTAAATAAATCTGGCTTCACTTCCTTTGAAACAGAAAAAAACCCTAGTGCAATGATTCCTTTTCGGCATCCAGCGGGCGCCGCACAAAGCGGGTTAATCATGGTCGGGCAGATAAAAAGGGACATCGGCAGCAGGAGCAGGAGCAGGAGCGGCTTCGTCTTGCTTGTTGTTGCTGCTGGCACTTGAAAGCTTTTACCACAATGCCTCTGTATCGGTGTCGCCCGGCCATGGTGTGTGCGAGGGTGCTCTCTTTTCAAGTGCTTCTTTGTTTCTCGCTGTGTGCGCGATGGCGCCAAATTTCAAAAGCAGCCGCGCAAGAGCTTTTTTGCTGGCAACGGTTTATTTTGCACCAGCGACACTCGATGAGGGTAGCAGCATCAGTGGCAGCGTAGGACGCATCCTTTGCGTCCTTTGAAAGTGTAAACGCCGTCAACAGCTTCACTTTCAATGGCGGCCCATGTGGCGTATACTTGATGCTGCATGCTCTCTTAAACCCATGCCAGTCCTAATTTAATTTAGCGTAAATTCGTAAATTCGGTTTCTCCTTTCCATTTTCCTCTTCCTTACTTTTTGCTGCCTCCCTGTGCCGTCGGGTGGCTCGCTAAGGTCAAACCGCCAGGAACAGGACGAATTAAATGCAATTGACAGTTGCAATTTCCAACTGGCTGTCAGGCCAAATCCCAAAGCAACTGCATTGGAAACAAGGCAGGAGGAGCCGGGCCAAATCCAAACTCTGTTGTAACACAATAAAATGCAACCTCAACTGACACAAAGAAAATGTTTTACCGAATGTGAGCAGGGGGAGCTAGGAGGGACTGGGAGGAGCCAGGAGGAGGCAGGAGTCGCTCGTGCGGCAAGGGGACAGCAAGGACGAGCGGGGCGTAGCAAAAAAGGGACAGACAACACGTAAGCGAAACAACAATGCCAAAGCGAAGCCAAGCCAAACCGCCGCGGCTGTCAAATTAGAGGCGTTCGTTTGGGCACCTTGGCAACTTTGTGCGAATTTCTTATCAAACGAGCGATAGTTTGCCCTCATTAGTTGTGTAACTATATGTAGTTATGTAACGAATGATGTGATGCACTTGCAGGCACACACTTCGAAAGGACAATTAAGTTAGCATATTTGTGCATAATCCGCATTGCTAGTGAGAAAATCCCTGACTTGCATTCGGAGCCCATTGAATCAATCATTCTGGTTAAATAAGCAATTTGCACCGAAGGCGTTGATTCATATCCATTATAGGCCATGACCATTGTAATTCCATAATTGAAATACTCCGACGTTGTGGAAATTAAAGCAAAGCAACCAGTCAGCCTGAACCGTAATTTAGCTTCATGGCTAAAACAATAATGTGTGCTCTGAGCCCAGTTGTAGTTCTTGCAAATTTGTCTCTAATATTATTGTAAATAAAGGAGCACAGTAAACAAATATTTACATATTATCAGGATAATTCTAAAGATCCTTAATCATAATTTTAATAGTTTAGTAAAATAACAAGAGGAGCTTCAATTTAATTAAGCCTTTAAATTGAAATTTAATGAGGATTTTAAGTATTTAATATAATTTAATTTAATTATCAGCTAAATAATTTCAAGATATTGCTTCTCTTTACAAATATATTTTTGTACTTTCAAATACATTTCATTCCCCTATCCGTTTTTGTTAGTGCAACATTCTTAGATATCTGTCTGTTAGTTATCTACTTTCCAAGTATTTTGTAAGCATTTTCTTCTACAATTTATTTAATGGCAAATATGTGACAGAGCATTACCTGGCCATTGAGAAGTGCAAATGAATGCGAGTCAAGCTAAGCCAGTGGCCAGACTCCTAGGCAAGGACTTCAAATTTCATCTGTAAGCTGCCCCTAATGACTGACGCATGTGAGTTGTTTGTTTCATTTCGTTGCATTTTCCTGGTCAATTAATTTGCATGTCGTTGGTGGCCGTAACTAACGGCTGCTTGGCTCC
>JAEIHY010003252.1:0-27931 GCA_018904565.1 Drosophila tsacasi
AAAAACCTTGATGGAAACAAAGCCCAGCCACAGCCACCAGCCGAGGGCGAAAAGGACGGCAAATACTTTCTCCAGATCTTTGAAGCAGAGCAAAAGCGTTTGTTAGACTTGGCTGCCACTGCCGAAAACTATGCTGCCACTTTGAGTACCGAGACAGACCGCTATGAACATGCTCTTGAAAAACTACATCTTTTCTCCGGATTAGCCAATTTATTCGTAAGTTCAAAATTGAAACAATTCGGGGAGTTGTGCCTCGCCAATGTGAACAACTCCTCGGGTGGCCCCTACCCTGTAACCGTTAACGACCTGCATGGCTTCTGGGACATGATCTATCAGCAAGTGCCGGCCCTGGACGCCGACTTCGCTGAAATATTGAAACTGAAGGATAACAATTGGATGGCCCTACCTCGAACTGTAGGAACACTACGTGCTGGGATGCGAAAGAAGACTGGTGGCAAGACCCAGGAGAGAGTCTGGCGCGATTAATAGGACTGAGTTCTGGTTCTCGATAATGCTCCCACCCCACCAACAAGGACTCGTTTGCGGACACTATCGTCTGTCTAGTTCAGATAGTTCCCCCCCTCTCCCAGAGAGATGTCAACAAATTCCCAGTGAACGTTCGATGCTTCGTTGCATATCGTTATTGCAACCAAAGTTTTCATGATTAGAACCTGGCATCTAAAACGTCCTTGTTATTGCATTGTTATAACTTGCATCTTGTGGGAGCAATATCTTATATGCATATCGAGAAAACGTAAATACAAAAAAAAACTATTGGTTATACAGTTACTCATATTCCCAGCGAGTTTTAGTCAATCCAAAATCCTTAAGCTCTCTCTGTTTTGGCCAACACCCATTCGTCCTTGGCCAAGGTAGGAAAATAACCTACCCCCTTCCTCCTCTTGGTTTTCCTGATTCGCTTTTCCCCCCACCTTCCCCCTGCTTAATTGCATAATTTCATATTCGGTTTCTTTGGCTTTCATTGCCTGCTGTCCTTTTTTTCCTCTTTTGGTTTTCTGTTTGGCTTTTGTTCATTTGCCAGAGCTGTTACCTTACTCCGCCCCTTTCCCTCCATTAGGTGGGTAGGAGGGGGGCTCTTCCTTTTAGCAGCTTAATTGCCATGGCCGAAAGTGGCAAAGAAATGCAGCTCACTAATTACAACAACTCCGCTGAGAACAAGAGGAGCACAGAAGTGGAACAGAGGAGAATTAGTGGCAGTCAGGCATGTCCTTGCCACAGCTCCTCAAGCGGGGTTGGTGGGTGTGGAAGTGTGGAAGTGTGGAAGGGGGGTTTTCTTAAGCTGTATTTCAGGGGGATAGAGGCCCAGGGCCCCCTTTAGTACGCCTCTGTGCCGGGTGTCCTTCAAAAAAAGGCCAATTGTCGTGCGGCCACGTTGCATGTGCAGCAGCAGCTTTGAGGGTTGGGTTGGGGCACGGGACTTTGGCAGGAGGTGTGGCAGGGACTGAGCCATCGAATGTATGTAGAATTTCCAGTCATAAAACTGCGGAATGTCGCCAATTAAAATTGTTGCACACACACTCGGCGCCTTGGTGAGTTCGTGTTGCACATGTGACGTGACATAAATGCATGTCATGTTCGTTGCCTGTTTTTTGTTTCGTGCGTTCCAGCTCCAAGGATTTCCCAGGGGCGCCGGAGGCGGAGGAGGGGGCAAGTTCGCGCGCTAAAAACTATGCAACACAATGCCCGTAAATTGCGCAATCAAATTACCAGCCACCCCCAGGCCAGTCGAAGCCCCTCCAAGTGCCCACTGTAAGCTTAGGCAATCAATTATAATGTTAGCATGCAAGCCTTATAATTGTTCAAAGGGGTTTTGCGACAGCAAAAAAAAAAAATAAAACAGCAATGACTGCGGTGGGTTAGGGGGGCGCCGCCTTGAAGGACTACACTGCGCGGAAATTTAGGAAGAAGAGGGCAAGTCTTAAAATAGGAAAAGGGTAAACAAAATCCTACAAGGTAAGTCCCGTGTTCTGATCGATGCTTATTATTTTGTTTTACAGATTTTTAGGTGTCGAATTCCTCATTAAAAAGAACGGCAATGCTATAAAAGTCCGAGAAATTAAGTCTAAAATACTATAAAGAAAACGAAAATGTCTCAAAAGGTAAGTCCCATATCCGGATCGATGCTTATTATATTGTTTTATTGATTTTTAGGTGTCCAATTCCTCTTGATAAACAACTGCTCTGCAAGGAAATTCAGAGAAAAGTGGTTTCAGCAGGGAAAGTCGAGAAATGAAGTCTTTGGGTACCCTTAAAAAAAGGATAAGTCTCTGCAAAGGTAAATCCCATGTCTAGATCGATGCAGAATACATTTTTTTTTTATATAGATTCTAAGATATCTTGTTGCTCATTATAAATCATAAATAATTTTAATACGATTTACCTATACTTTTCCCAGTTATTTTAGTAGGGAAAACTTTACTATTGATTACTTGTACCAGAAAACTAAAAACGCTTAAAAGATTGACATAGTTTTCATAGGAAAATTGTCTCTAAATATTGAATATTTATATTCTGTACCCTCATTTTCTGACAGTGTCCCATATCCTGCCGTTGTTGCACTACAAAATAGGCATTTTAGGACTCGGGAACGCTGATTGTCGTTGCGTTGTTAGCCTAAGTACGGCCCGGCCTTTTGGTGTCACGTAAGGGGACTCTTACTGTTACTGCTGCTGCTGCTGTTGCGTTTGGTGTTACTGTTCCGGGTACTGCGCTTTGGGGTACTTCCCCGACCCTCTAATTTCGAGCATTTAACGTGACCGCGTGCAAATTTCCACACACACTCGCACACCCGCACACACTCCACCAACTTTGTACTCTTTAGCACTCTTTAGTTGCGCTTTGCATTCGCCAGGGGTTGAGGGGTTGAGCCATTCGATTCTGGAGGGATTCAGGTGGTTAGGAGTTAGGGGTTAGGGTTTGGGTTTGGGGTGGACATGCCTTTGGGGGCGGACTTTGACTTTGACTCGATGGGAGAGTGGCTTGATTAATGATGGAATCGCATTAGCCGAACCGCGGCCAAGTGCAGTTAGTCAATCAATCAGCGAGGGTCCGTTGAATTTACATGTACCACGTTTCTCTTTCGGTGACCTCTTGACCCTAGCTAATGGGTGTATGGGATTATATATATGTAGCTCAAGAGCAGGCTTTCCCTTCCTCAGTTTTCAATAAATAAAAAGAGTTTATCATACCACTCGCTGACTCCGACTAAATAACCTTTCAAATCCGATTTAGATCCGCGTAAATATGCCACAGAGCTGGGAAATAAGCCACCTCGCGGCTCGGCCTGTTCGCATTGCAAATTGTGTGAACATGGCGGCGGGTTTTTCACAGCCCACAAACGGGCAAACATCCCACTGAAATATTGCCATACATTGTTTTCCCGTTGCGGGAAGAGCTTAATCCATAATTTATAATTTGCCATTACCGCCTGCACCCTCCCCGGGCTTTGGGCCTTTAATTAGTTAATTATTATTTGCTATTATTGCCTAGGTTATTTATTTCGTTTCGTTTTTTTTTCATATTTTTTCGAGAGCTGCCTTCAAAGCCGTTTTGGTTTGGAGCACTGGGAAAAGGGAAAATTCAAATGGAATTAATAGAGTTTTATAGGAAAGTATATACATATAGATTTCCCGGCTCAAAAGCAACGTTTTGCCATTCGAAATATTTTCTTTAACTTGTGCATAAAATAAAATATAAAATCAAGTCCTAATTGATAAAATTACATAGTTTTTACCAATCTTAAAGAATAGGAAAGTATACCATAGACATTTCCCAGTTAAAATGCAACGTTTAGCCATTCCAAATAATTTCGTTAACTTCAGCATAAAATAAAATATAAAATCAAGTTCCAATTAATAATAAAATTTATAGTTCACTGATTTTCCAATCTTCATCTCTCAGATTTCAAAGAAAACTATTACAAAAGCAGCATTTAAGCCATTTTTTTTATTTACCAACTACTAAGCCGCTAATCCCATTAATTATTTCATTTAAATAAAAACAATAACGCAAGCTAATCGCAACTCGAATTTATTGCGTAAAGACGTTTTCCACACGGTGCAGGGAAATGGGGAAATTCTTTGCACCATTTTCAGCTAAAGACGGAGGCAAACTGCAAAACAGAATGGGGAAAACGAGCACGAAAATTAACTGTACTATAAAAGGTGGAAAATTGTTCAAACAAACCAACCAAATTTGCATAATTATGATTAACACAACGGGGGCAGAAGAGGGGAGGAGGAGGAGGAGAAGGAGGAGGAGTAGGAGGAGGAGGAGGTGGGGGGAATACAAAGGAGAGTGCATTCGGAGGAAAAGTTCGTGTTTGTGGGCTGGAAAAAAAAACACAAACAATAATAATAAAAAGTAGGTATATGAGGGGCAGAATTATTTCCCTCTTTCAGTTTCATTATACCCTTCCAGACTTCCAGGGTATTATCATTTCGGTCAGAAGCTTGTAAAGCGTAAAGGAGTTATTTTCGATCCTATAAATGGTGTATATTCTTGACAGCATCAATAGCAGAGTGATCTAACCAAGCCTGTAATATGTAATTCTTTTTAAAATGTAGCAAAAGGTTGGTTACATCGTTAAAATTAAAAAAAAAAACATAAGAATTCATAATTAATCACAAAATATTACATTTTATTAACCCAATTAAAATTTGCTTAAGCTTTTTCAATTAAAATTAATACATTTCTGGCCTAGTAATAAAGGATTTTAAATTCGGGCTTCTAAGCCTGCAAACGGCAAGGGCATACACTTGTCGGCTTCCCAAATTTGGCTACCTTTTTGGCTTTTATTTGTTTTAACTGGCCTTTTGCGGTTTTTGGCGTTTTCCGCCATAAACGCTCGCAATCAAATGTACATAAAATAATTCACACACAACAGCAGTTTCAAAAACAAACGATTTGCTGGTCAGGCTTATCGCGAACTCCGTTTATGCGAAGAGAAACTTGTAAAGTTTCATTGGAAAATGTGGCTTTTTATTTATAGGAAATAAAGAATTAAAAATTGATTTTGTACATTCAGTAATTAAACAAAACTCCCTGCATAAACTTATCGTACCCCGAAAAACCAGGACACCGTGAATAAATATGAGTACCCATTTTCAGAGGCTACCTTCCTAATTTCATTTCAAAATATATTTACTCCTCAATCAGTTGATAACTTTAACTATGAAATATTATTTCCGAATATATATTTTTAAGCCTTTTAATAGCCCTTTTTCGGCGCAGCGTAGACTCTTTCCTCGGCCTCTGGAGGAAACGAGGGCCTAGGGCTGGCAGGGGAGGATCGCGAGGTGAGCAACAACAAACCGGCGGTTAGTGGACCCTGAAGTCTGAGGTCTGACGTCTGCGTGGCATTTAATTTGTCTGATTAGCATTTTCAGCGGCACGCATGAAACACATTAAAATTTGTTTCATTGTGAGCGTTCGTTATACGTTTTTCGCTTTTCGTTTTTCCAGCTTTTCAGCTTGCCTGCCGGAAAAGCGCCGACGCATAGATATCGATAGGAAGGAAACACGAACCAAGGCGATAAGAACGGATGCCGCACGAAATGTGGCACCTGTTATCTGCCAGTTAGTGCGGAGAAATGCATAAAAAACTGTATATATTAAAAATGAAAATAATTATTTACACAGAAAATATATTATAAATAAATGCTAAAGTCAGTTTCCTGTCCATTCTGTTGGATTTTCTGACTGCTTACCTTAATTTAAGGTAAAAGAAAAGGATTAACCTCTACATTTCCAGCGAAAACAATCAAGTTACATATCCTTAAGTGCCTCCGGTTTACCTATAAGGTAAATTCCTTCGTAATTAGGACAATATTTGACGGTAGCAGCAATTATTAAATGATTTTACTAGGGCGTGATATAGGAGTTTCTGCTCGTGTTTGCGGCATTTGTGACACATCATCGCCGGATCATCAGTCAAAAGTCCTGGACGCAATGTCCTGTGACAGCTGACGAGGCTGTGGGGTCCAGAGCTTTGCCCAGGATCAGGTTCTAAGGGGGGCAGAATCGTCCTCCTTTTTTCTTTTTGACGTTCCATGACACATCCATGTAGCTGTCATGATTGACGACGTCTCCTTCTGCACCGCGGTGGCCATCTCGCCGACGAAACAACTGTCAAGCCCGCGAGGCTGTTGATATATTTATGACCTTAAAAAAAAAATTAGAAAACAAAAGCAACAGAAAGTACAGAAACCACACCGAAAACGGAAGCAATTCAAGGGCCACCGCGCCTCTTTCCCCCAGCCATCTATCCAGAGCCATCCATCTAGCCATCCCTCCATCCCTCCATCCATCCATCTCTTCGTAATGAATCTCAAGTGATGTGGCAATTTTTTCCCACTCGTTGTTATTATTTTTACTTTTTTGCATTGCTATTAAGGCCCTAAATTTTCCTGCTTGTTTGACTGCAGTTTTTTAATTGTCAAAACGGTTTCCTGGATACTTTTTGGTATCTAGAGCTGGAAACTCTTAGTCCATGGAATTATTGATTGATATTATTGATTATAATTAAATTTAAATATTTTATTACTATTTGAAGTATGTTTTATTAATATTAGGATAGCTCTATGCCAACTTAAATAACAAAGTAAATTTATCAAGAACAAAAGATGCAAGTTAACCTTGAATACTTAAAGGAGATATAACAAAAGAGTTCGTAGCAATATAAAATTCATATAGTTTGTGCATAAAATATTTAATGTATATGTATATTTAATAAATACATAAACTCTCTAATATCTAAGCAAGATGAGAACTTATTTGCCTGATGGAAATAATGCTTAGGGGGATTTCCATATCTCGAAAAAATATTCTTATCCCTATTCCGATTTAATAAATAAATGTAAGTCTTGCTAACTCCAAAAAATCCCAATAATTAAATACATAAACTTCCCCCCCAGAAAACCCTGGGCGTAAGTACTTCATAAATATCTCAACTCCGTTTCCCTAATTTTTGTTCCAGTTTTTGTAGAATGACGGTGTCCCGGCGTCCTGCCTTCCTGCCTGCCCCGTGTTGAAGGCATTCGTTAAATCATTTCGGGGCACTATCGGCACAAAAATCAAATGCCTTCGTTTAAACGAGCGATAAGGGAAATGCCTCCGAAAAGGACCTGCGGTGGCCCGGGAAAATTCACGCAATTAGTTTGTTATTGTTGTGGACGTCGAAAAGGCGTCCGAAGTCAACTCCAGTCGCGACTTTGCCTCATTAACAATAATTTCGCTTTAATAAATAACGCTAAAACATGCGCTAAATAACATTTTTAGGCTGGTACCCAAAACAGGACGGCAGTCAGGGTGTGGGCTGCACCGGGAGAAAAATTAGGCGAATTAAAAATTACAAAAATGAAAGAGTTATCAGCAGATAAATTATAGTTAAAAATCACCCATTAAATCTTTCAGGGTTTCATGTTATTTTTCTACAAATTTAGCTCCATTTTTGCTAGAGAAATGTTCCTCATTTTTCAAATTTAGGTTGTAGAAGTTCAGTCATTTCTTTCAGTGTTGACCGCCTGGCTGGGCGTTGAAATTAATGTGCCGCCATCCAGGGCGACACTAATTTGCCTGTGAACATGTCAAATCAGCCTCAAAGTAAATTTTACGCCAACGTTCAGCGTTCAACGTTCATGTCCAAAGTTTCCCAAGTTATATTCCCGGCGCCCTCACCACCACCGGCACCACCACAGCCACCACCCTGCACCACCGCCGGGCACTTAATGAAAAGGTCCTTAAGTAGTTTCCAACGGTATTTTGTTTCCGTTTGTACTTTTTCTCTGACGTCGCCGTCGCTTGTCGTTGATTTGTTATTGTTTCCACCGTCGAGCATAAATCATTCCAGCCACGCTGCACTGAAAACAAAGGGGGGTATGCCACAAAAGGGATACTTCTCTTTCAAAAAACTGTTGCATTTGATTTTTCTAAAATTTGTTTCAAGTTTAAAATCATTTTTAAACCCGAAATTCGATTTTTCTCTTTGCATTTATCATTCCAGCCGCGCTGCACTGAAAACTAATTAGATAAACCACCAAAATTATGATTTCCTTTGGGAAAAATATTGAATCCAATTTTCCTCGTATATTTTTCGAGTTACATAATTATTTTAAAAATCAAAATTCAATTATTCTCGTAGCATTTACCTTAATTTAGTTTTTAAAATATTGTGCTACTTGATGCTAACTTATTTTTCCTTCTATTTCTCTGCGTGTAGGACCAACCAAAAAGGACTCGAACGGGCCACTTGCCGGGAGTGGGGTGAAGTGGTGCGGAGTGGCGGCCAGTGGAGTGCCATTGCCGTTCGAGTGGCTCGTGTGGTGCCTTTCGGGGTGCCATGGGAAGTGATTAAAGTCATTTAACCCACTCTGCCCGCACGGGGCGAGCTGAAATTAATTTCTAATTGCGCACAAATGTAGGCAATGTAAGCAAACAAGTGTGCGTGTGTGAGTGCGTGTGACTCATATTTAAGGACTGACTTTTCCCTAAAAAAGGTGTCCTGTTCAATAAAATAATACGATCTTTAGAAAATGTATATATTCCAAATTAAAAATATAAACAAGCAGGAAGACCTATTTCCCAAGCTTCCATTAAGTATATATACGAAAAACCCGTGTAAATGGATATTTAAGCTATACATTAATGTCTTAGTTTCTAACTGAGGTCCTGAGCTAACTCCCAAAGGGACACCGCCAGGAAAAGTGAACCGAAAATGTCCGCTTTGATTAATTGACTGCCAGAGTTTCCAAGTGCGAGTGCGTGGCTTTTTTGAAAGGGTTACAGTAAAAGCCGGAGAAAGAGTCCCCTTTTAACCCCCAATCCCTGTTTGCATATGCTAATTGAGCTATAAAAATACTTTGTGCCCGAAAAGGGCAGCAAAAGAACACACAAACATGGCCATAAAGTGGTTGTGAGTGTGTGTGTGTGTGTAAGCCCTGCCCTTCGCTCTGATTTCTCGATTTTCTTGGCCTCCTCCCCCTCCTCAAACAATGGCAACTAAGTCTGATAAAGATGGCGAGCTGAGGTTGCAGGACCCATGCGTGATGCTTTCACATAAAAATTATGGCATTCAAGCCAAATGGAGCTTATGAGACGGCAGAAGACCCCACACAAGGGGGCCAGGGAGGGTTAAGAGAGAGCCTGGAGCCGGAGCCGGAGCCGGAGCCTGGCGTTAGAAACATGATTTTTATTTTACGCAACTTAAGTGCGAACAATAAAAACGATTTGGGCCAGATTATGGCCGCCCGTTGCCTTGGCTCATAATGCAAATTAGTCATGGCCGCCGCATATGCAAAGGCACCCCCTCTTAACCCCGAGCATCGCCTCCCAGCCCTGGCATTTGTTTAGATTTATGAGTGTCAGCCGTATTATGACCAACCACTTGACTTCCTGCCGCGTGTGTGCGGGTGTGTGTCTCTCTGACATTTTATGCCCCGCACGTTCTCGGCCGCACACACTTGACCCCCCCTCGGTCCCGGCACTACACTTTGATACAACAAACAAAAAAAAAAAAAACAAAAAAACAAAAGAAACAAAGAAAGGATCCTGGAGATGCCCAGCATGGCAGACAGCAAAGCTGATCAAAGTTTGGCAGCTTCTCTTTTTTTTCGTTTTTAAATCACTTGTATTTAGTTAAGAAATATATTTTTAAATATATTCCTACTAATTCATATTTACCTTGTGATCTTAATTGTTTTTTACTGTGCAGTCTCGTCAGCAGTATTAATAGCCATAGTTATATGGCGCCCACTTCTACACATTTCAATAGTTTATTGCCTGCTTGTCCCACACGGCGTATACGTAACTTCCGGATATATATTTTCTAGACTCTTGTTTTGGCTTTGTTTATTTATTTTATACTTTTGTTAGTTAAGTTGGCAATTTGGGGAGTATAAAATAACCATATAAATATCTGTGTAACTTACAAATTATAGAAAAAATATTATAAATCATAAACATAGCCCTAAGTTGTTCAGAAAATTATGAAGTATCTTAAATAGTATCCTATTCCTAGAACTACAAGGCAGTTTTATAAGCAATAAATAATAAATAGTTCTAAAACAAGTAAATATAAATAATTAAATAACTTATAATGTATAAAAATAATATTGTAAAATACAAATAAAGCTGTAACCTGTTGTAAAAATGTTTAAGTATCTCAAATAAGATATATTCCATGATTTATAAGACATTTTTATAATCAATAACCTGTTTCCAAGAACTTTAATACATTGTATGTCTTTATATGCCTATATATGTAAATATATTTCTGTGTATGTTTATCCTGGTTTATCCTTTCATCCTTGTCTTGTTTTTAAATGAATTAAGCAGCTAAGTGAGTTTGCGGTGCCGCAACTTTGTCGCAACGAAATCTTATAGCTCATCAACTTGGATATATGTACATATATATACTCATATGTATATATATGTATATGCTACATATATGTATATGCTACATATATGTACGTTTTCAAATAGCCTTGTGTGTCCTTTCCTCGCCTTCCCTCCACTTCCTGGCAATTACGGGCGAAAATTCGACAACAAAGCCAAATAATATTAACATATAAATTGCACAAAGTGCCGCTGATTTAGTTTTATGAAAGCGAGAGGGAGTACGAGGGGGTGAGAGACAGACTTTGCCAGTTTGTTTTTACGTCTTTGTCGTCATTTACGTTTATTATTCCGATTTTCTAGCGCAGAAAAATAACACTTATGCGAACACACACACACATTCGCACACTCAGGCACAAAATGTGTATGTAAATGCTGGTTCGAAGGAGGCAGGGAGCAGAAAAGGAAGGATTTCGGGGTTTCACGCACGCACAGGCCGGGGAAGAACCAACAAACCAGTCAAGAAGAAGGCAAGCAGCCCAGCAGACCCAGCAACCACCCACCCAGCCTCTGGCTCCCCAAGGACACCCCTTCGGCCGCCTTCACACGCGTCAACAATGAGAGTGCCATCTCGTTTTTGCGCACATTTCCGGCATTTGGCCAAGTCCGCTCCGGCTCCGGCTCCGGCTTCAGCTTTAGCTTTAGCTTTTCCCTGCCCGTCTTGCCATTATCTAATGCCAACCCGCTCAGCCCTCTCGGTCCTGTGGCCCTCCCCCTTTGGCTCTTCTGTGGGCTTTTAGCCTTCTTTCACATACAATTTACTGCCGTTTCAAAGCTAAACATTTATGGTCTCTCTCTCTCTCTTTCTCTTTCTCTCGCCCTTTCTCTCTCACTCTCTCTCCCTCTGTCTCTTTTTATGGGGCACAAAATGTCGTCGTCGACGACGGGAAATTGATATTTTTGATAAAAGTTTTTCTTTTGCTGGCACACTTGATCGAATATTATATGTGTGTATGTTCAATGGGTGGAAACTATGTAATGTACAGTACAGTAAGGACTAGGACCTTAGGGATTCTTTTTGTGAAATAATCAAAGTTATCAAGGTTTTCGATTTAAAATCGATCAACTTTGAATGTTCTTTCAGCTACAAATACAATTCTCGCTTTTAATTTCCCATATATTTGTATTATATGGACAAGAATTCATTATATTCATTCTAACTTACTTAAGTTGCAAATGAATCAAATTTACCGATTGTTTTTATGCGCATTAATCGATTTTAAATCGATAGCCAACTCTGTCGTGTTATTGTTAATACCGATACATTTTTAAACATTTTTTAAAACTGTTTTCAGTATTAAAAGTTCAGTGTTGACCTATAATTATTAACTATTATACAATAAACATATTTTATAAATGTAAGTTTTGGTAAAAACTGAACTTTAAATTTTTGTAATTTTGCACCTCTTATAAAATAAAAATAGATTTAGAACTTGAGGTAAAACTGACCTTTAAATGCTGAAAATCGATTCTAAAAAATATTTTTAAAATGTATCAAATAAGTATAGTATGTGATCAACCTGTGTCTTTTCATTAAGAATGTGTTGTTTAGGAAGATGGTCTTCGGATCAAAACAATATTATAAATTCCAGTAAGTCTAAACTTAATAATATTTTAAGGTTTATATAAAATTTTATAAATAGTTATAAAAAGTTTTCGGCAGCTTATTAAGCAGACGTTTTGGTTGCTAGTTTCTTGTTCTAATTCCCTCCAAGTCAAGCTCTACTGTTTGCCAAAACTCGCATACAATTTGGTTTAAAAACGAATTGATTCCCTTTCCTTTTTCTGTATTTGTGTGCTCCCCCGGACTTTGTGTTTTTTTTTTGTACACAGAAAGAAGGTTCTTTGGCTCAATAAAAGCCCACATTTAGTTAACTCTGCTCTGAGCTGCTTTTTCCCTTTTATTTTTTCCTCTGTACCCCCCTTCCAGATATCTTTTTATTTGTAAATGCGCGGAAATTGTTAATTTTATGGCCAGCCATATCCGCAGAGTTTTCCCCCCTTTCTTCCTCAGCTTCCTGGGCGCCCATTTCCAGTGCCATTTCCAGCTGCTGCTGCGGCCCCTGTGGCATTTCCAAAATGGCCGCCTCGCGAGTTGTCATAATGGGGCAGGCCGAGGGGTCCGCCGACTCTGCCTCCGTCTCCGACTCCGAGGGATCGGGGCCCAAAAGTAAATGCACCAATCGCATTATGGTCGTCCAGCGTTTTGGCCACAAATTGCCAGCAGCAGCAGCATCAGCAGGGTCCCTGGAAAAGCCCCGCCCCGCCCTGCCTCGCCAGAGGATCGCATAATGGTCGATCGATCAGCGGATCGATAGTCTGGCCCCAGCCTGGCCTGGAAATTGTCGAACCTCGGGCAGTTTGGCCCACGTTTTGCAGACATTTTCCTTTTGGCCCGTCTATAATTTCCAGCGACGGGCCAATTGTTTTTCGAGGAGTCAAATAAAATGCACTTCGGCAGATGCACGGAGAGCGATGCTTTGGATTTGAACTCTTAAATTTAGAGTCAAATTAATATTTAAAAAAATAGTGACAAAGAAAATATGTTCAATTTTGTTGTAATATATTTTATTTAGACCAGTTTTTATTTATTATTATTATACTTTACATTATTCATTATTTAGCTTTTATATTTTATTTCTGTGTAAGACTGCCTTTGGCAGCATTTGTGGCCTTTTGTCTGGCATATAATTTGTACAAATTGCAATTTAGAGAAATATAAGGAATCGCAAGGGGAAACGACCCAACAAAACATAATAAAAGCCCCAAAAAATAAGACGAAAAATTATTTTATTTTACAGGTGATGGACTGGGAAGTGTCCTTAGGTTCTAAGAAATTTTATATATAGTATACCAAATATTTATAAACTTGGATTTAAGTACCCAAATAATATATCTTAAATATAGGTTACAAAAGTTTTCATGTGATAATATATTTATCAATAATCTTGGATTTAAATAACCAAAGATCTCCAATTAAAATATCTAAAAAATGCAATTTGAATTTGATTAGATTAATTTTAATTTATTAATACTGATATTAATATATTTATAAAGGGAATTTGCTTGATTTTAAATACAATTCCTTAAGTTTCAGTATTTATAATAAACGAATAAAAATGTCTACAAATTAAATATACTTATGCGTAAAAAAAAGATAGTAGAAGAGGCATTTCTTATAAATAAATTGGCCAATTCCCCCGCTTGTCTTTTATTTTAAATTAAATATTTGTGGATAAGTATTTATGTATATTTCCTAAATATTGAAAAAGCTCTGAGGGTTACCAATTAAGACTCAATGTAGCTAGTACCTCCTTCGTTGTGGCCGAATCCGAAGAAGCTGGTATTGACAACCCTTGTGTGGAGGCTAAGCCTGGCTGCTATAAGCCAGATCGTTGTGGCTGGAAGCCAATGCGGAGGTTGGATGTTCGATGTGGACCTCGATGGCATTGCTAACATGGCCAACTGGCAATCGGCAGCGAATGGGAAACATAGAAATCACGTTTCAGCCATCAACGCTGCAAAAATGCAACAATTTTGGAGGATGGAGGAAGGAGGCTGGAGGATGGAGGACCGGACCGCGGACCGCTGCAATATTTCTTCATTGTACTGATTATCGGTTGTAATGTTGCAAATTAAATGCCTTTGCCATCAATCAAACAATCAAACGAAACTGGCAACTGGCAACTGGCAACTGGCCATCATGGTGGAACTCGAAATGGAATCGAAATTAAATGGAATAATATGCTGGGAGAGCGATTCAAACGCTGCACAGTTGGATTTAGCGGCACTGTAATTTCCCATATTCGAGCATTTTTATGAGAAAACTTAGCGAAACTCTAAATTGGTCGGACATGTTCCGAGGCTCTGTCTGCGAGACAGCGATTAGCCGAGTACGATAAGGAATTTATGGGGGGAATTAAATGCCACAAATTGATGAGGGAATCGTCAATTGCCAATTGCCAATCTCAAATTATTGTTCCCCCTCACTCTGTATATATATATATATATATATATATATATGTATATACATATATTTTTAACCCTGTCCGGTTATTATGAGTTTCAAGTTGGTTCAGGGAAGTCTTTCTTTAAGCTTCAAAGTCTCTGCACATCGACTTGCTTTCTTTCCCAGTTTTTACTCTGACATCGTTCCCCATTGCCATGGAGTCTGGGGCTCTAATCGAGCCAGATCTTGGCCGATAAAAAAATAATTATGAATGGAAGAAGCCTGCTCCCCGGCACTCTAATTGAAAATGCAAACAGCCAACACAATAATTAGGAGGGATGCCTAGGAGTTTGAGGCCTAGAAAATGCATTTAAGATTTATTGTTTGTACAAGCAAGGGGAATTTCAGCAATGCAGGCCTAGACTTGAGGTACCCTCTAAATAGGAAGAAGGGGGAGCTTTAATAAATAAGAAATTAATCAATTTAAAGGGATTTAAGAGAGTTAATTATGTTATTTAATAATGCATTAAGCAACAGGAATTACCAAATAAATAGACAAAAAGAGTTTCTTTAATACATAAGAAATTGTTTAATTAATAAACATTTAAGGGAGTTAGTTAACTAACTAAATATTTTGTTAATAAATATATTGGTAATTTATTAATAAGCAGTAAAGATATTTTTCAATTGTTTCAGAGTAAAGCTATTTATCAATAGGTACCTCTTGTGTCTCTAGTATAACCCTAAGCACGTCTGGGAAATCGGCCAAGATGACGACGCTTGAGAGATGGGTTTCCATTGCGGATTGTTTGGTGAAACTTTGTGCAACAATTAGCAGCAGCTGGCAAGTGGCAGGTTGCCTGCCGAAGCCAGTAGTTGCGGGCTTCGAGCTGCTCTTAGCTGGTTGCAAACGAGATTTACTTAGTGGAGCAGCTGGCAGAGAGGCTCGTAATTAAGCACTTAAATGAATTTGATTGTGTGAACATAACGGAGACAATGCCAGCGAGCGAATTGTGGCAAGTACTACCACATACTATAACTACATGTATCCATATGAGCAATCACTTTCTTATTGCGGCAACCGCAGTTCGAAATGTGCCAGGGGAACCCTTAGATGCTACTCACCCCTCGAACAGGCCCTATCCCAAACCTAACCCTAACTCTGCTCTTATTTTTCATTTTTGTATAGATTCGAGATACAATCGCTGAGATAAGATCGCAAAAAAAAAAGAAGAATTAAATGTAAATGCAGCTAGCTGGGAGAATGCCAGAAACAGGGATCATACCTGGTCCTGGTCCTGGAACACACCAGATGCCAGATGCCTATCAAGCGGCGGATTTGTTCTAGCCGCCGCACAAATAGCACTCTTTCAGAGATCAGGGCAGACCAGTGAGCCAGCCCAGGGGATCCCGTCCAGGGCAGAGCAATGCAATCCAAGCGGAGCACTCAGCTGGTGGCCAGAGAGGTGCGATCGAAGGGGATCACCCGCTGGGAGCGCGCGGATCTGGATCCGGAACGCGTGCCCCGTCTGATTAGCGCAAAATGTTAATTTCACACTTTGATCGCATTTCCACGACTGCGCCGAAGATGCGTTAATTTAATTTCAATTTAGTTTGCCGCTCATCTCGCCAACAGCCAGTCCATCAATCACCCAAGCAGCCGGCTGCCCAGATACCTTTTCCATGAAGCTGGTGGTAGAACCCAGATGCAGAGGACAAAAATGTTATGGGTTCCGACATTAAGATACCTTAAGAAGAAGTGTTTCCTGTGACTTTAAAACGGGTTTCTGTATTTTAGAGGAGCAAAACATTATAATTTGCTGTTTATTCACTAATTAAATGAAATATGTTTGCGACTTTTAAATGATTTCTTAAAACTATTGAGAGTGTGAAAATTGACAACTCAAGGCATTAAACCCGAAGCTTCATCTCCAAAAAAAGGGAAGTTGAGCCTGAGTTCTACCTTCGTTTATTTCCAGACTTCAGGAGGTTGTTTGAATATAAATTCCCCTTAAACGAAGACTCTGCTGGACAGCCACCTTAGCTGAAAATCTGGTTTGCAGAAATTTATATATAATTATACCGTTCCAGGGTATTATAATTTCAGTCAGAAGCACAGAACTTAGTGAAGGAGTCATTTCCGCCCCTATAAATCATATATATTCTGGTTCAGCATCAGAATAGTTTTCAAAATAAATGCATTTTTAGCTAAGTTATCATATTTTTAAGCTTTAATTTTCCCACAAATTAACGTGCAAAATGATGAATAAGTATTTAAATTTTAATACTCGATAATTCCACAAAACCAACATTTGGTATAGAAAAAGTGTATTCCAGAGTCTGTCACTTACTATATATACCCTCTATAGTCTATACCCACTTGTTTTTAACCTGGTACCGCGTACATCATATCCCGAGATACCCAACTACCCAGCTACCCCCAGATGCTCCTCCGTTGGCCAGAAGCGGTTTTATTAACAGCCGCTCGTCAAGTGGTTTTCGGCCTCATTGTTGCATTTTGTCCAACAGCGCTGCCTTCAAAGGCATTCCTCTGCCAGTTGCTTTATCTGCATTCATCAGTCGCCAAACAAAACAAGTCAACTGGCTTCATTTGTAATGGATCTCCGTCCAGAGATCCAGAGAGAGAGGAGCAGGAGCTGCCCAGATGGATCCGCACCGAGTTGGAGGCGGCTGCGCGGTAGTCAAGGCTCTGATTGCCGGGCATTAATCACTCGGAGTCGGCGAATGGACTAGGGTGTGGATCCCAAAAAGAAGGCGGCACTGTTACAAAAATGGATTAGGTTTAAAAATTAAGCACTTTTCAATGAGTTTATAATGTTATTTTGTAATGAAATATAATATAAAATAATATAACTAAATAAATATATTGCTCTAAGAAGGGTGTTTTTGATTGGGAGGGAAGATATAAACAGTATTAACTTATAAAAGTCTTCTTTAGTATATTTAAAGAATATAGTTTTACAATATTAAATCTATAATTTATTACCAATTAATTTATATATACAACTACATATAATTTGATTGCCTTTAAATCAAGTCTCGTAAACTACTTACTCATCTTCTGATTATTCACTATTTTTCCCCCAGTGTTGCTTTGGCCTCAAGACTGCCTGCAGCTTCCAGCTTTCAGCTTCCAAGTTCCAGCTTATTGCCCGGCTAACAAATCTCATTGTTGTAATTGTTCCTGCGGCTTCCAGATCGCCTCGGTTATCGGTTTCGGCTCGGTTCGTTCGGTTTTAATGATCATAATGATCTCGCAAATCGATCGCAGCTCATTAGACACTTTAGTTCGCAATCGGAGCTCTGCCAGAGTATGTATCTGCGGTCTGCCATATATGATTTTTCCGCCCCCCTCCCTACTTTGTTTTTTATGTAATCAAGCGCTTAAACATTTACTATTAACAAATTTACAATAATTTATAACATTTTGCGGCGGCAATGGCAACAACGCTGGGTAATCGGAGAGCGTTAGGTTCGATGCTCTGGCAAACTGCGGCTGCGACTATTGATCTTAAGTGAGTCGGTTGGGCAAGTTGGATATATTCCATATTGATTTCAAAAGGTATCGGTAATAGAGCTTAATGCGCAACTGTACTTCATGAGCAGTTTAGAGGGTATACTATATATTAGGGGGAGGCATCATCTGAAACTGTAGAAGTAACTTCCTTCTAGCTTCCTACTCATAGCCTTACCCCCCATATTAATTGTCTTGTCTTGACCATTTGGCTCCGCTCTCTTTGACGTTCGCCGGCCAATCTTCAACTAATTGCCTTTTGATTCGGATTGATCATAGATCTGTGGCACCTTCAGGGTGGCTGGCTTGGCGGAGCATCTCCCTCGACTGCGTTGGCGGCGTTGGAGTACAAGAACGCACAGTAGCCACTTTTGGCTAAAAGATTCCGATAAGCTCCGGTGGCAGCAGCTGCTAGGAGAGTCCATGCTCATGCCCCTGTATCCACAGTGTCCTCAGTCAGTATCCACTTCTCATTAATAACTCTTGCATTGATCATTAATTTCCCCGTTCCGCGTTTCATTAATCGTCCCGCAGCGCAGGAAGCAATGTTACTGGCCTCTCCTGCTGCCTGCTGTTTCAAGAGTTAAGAGCCAAGAGTTAAGGCCAGAAGCCAGAAGTCGAAGAAGCTACAAAATGCACACATTTCAGGGGGCAGGGCACGTGCCTCTAAACTAATTATTGTTCGAAATTTGGAGTATAACCTTTTTCACACTATTTCCGATAGAAAAGAGGGGTTTTATTACTCTAAATTGATTTTTCTTAGAGATCTAGAACATCTTTCTCTATATACTACATATAGTAGATAGCAATAAGTTCGAACATTTCTTCTGCCGAAAACGAAACCCAATTAGACATTGGCTTGGCATATTCTGATTGTATTTTCCGTCCCCATAATTGCATTTCGCCTAAATGGGAAATGGGAAATGGAAAATAGGCGGGCGAGGTGCCACTGGACCCTGGATATTCCGTTAGATATTCCCTTATGCAAATGACAGAGCGGCGCCAGGCAGTAACGGTGCTGAACATGCAAACTACCAGCCGTGAAAAATCTCGTATCAAATATTTTACAGCATTTTTTGTGCCTGCCTGAGCGCGAGCCCTGGTCTGGGTCCAGGTCCAGGTCCCGGTCCCAGTCCTTTTCCCGCTCCTCATCCTGCCATAAGGGGTATATGGTCTCGTCCCTCGGAATGGTCACAAGCCACTAAACAGTGTGCCCATCCATCCGATGCCCATCCCAATTCCAGTTCGAATTCCCCATGGGGCAAACCATTTGAAAATTTCGCTTAGCGTTGCCAGGACAATCAGGAGCAGCGACGGGGAGGGGGGCTTCAAAAAAGACAAAAAAAAAAAGAAACGAAACGAAATCAAAGCGAAATCGAAACAGGATAAATAAATGTGCACATTTCCGCCTGGCGCGCATATCCTGTCCACGCTTCCTGACCCCTCCTCCCCATCCTCCCCCGACTCGCTATCTCCCTTATATATATTATTGATCTGCCGCGCATAAAAAGCCCATTTAAAAACAGCAAAAAGAACACACAAAAATAAGCAAAAAAACGTAGAGGAGGAAAGATAGACGGAAAAGCCGCCATCATCTGCCTCCCCCCGGAACGTGGAAATTTCCCCCGAAAAACGTAGCAGGATTGTGTAGAAAAATTTCCACACACACACACTCACTTGAAATTGTAAAACTGGCCATTTTAGCTTGTTGGTTACGCTGGGCAATGGCTGATTTTTAGAGGGGGGTTTGAGAGGAGGAGGGTTTGGGATGTCCTGGGGTATTTTGCCGATTGGCTAGACTATTTCTCCAGAGGGGGGAGGGGGACTGGCACCCCGCGGTGGGGGGGAAGACCCTCTCTCTCCCCGTGTAACAGCATTTGGCTGAATTGAAGCAGAACGTAGCCGCTGAGCGGCTGGAAAAAATCGTTGACAAATGAACTAGGCGCAGGGGAAACGCATTTAAAAGATACACTGTTCTAAATTTTAGCAAGGATAACCAATATCCTGTTATTCTGCTTTGCTAAAAGTTCTGAAAAACAAATTAAAATTATATTCTGACTGAAAAAGCACTAAGCTTGAACCTGACTATAAAATACTCCTCTTCTTGTGTCTTGTTTTTAAACTTTACTCTAAAAAAGTGGTTTCTCTTTAAGATATAATATAATAATTATATACAATAATGTATAATAATAATTATATAACAATAATAATAATTATTTATTAATAGTAATTATCTGCAAACTCTAAAAAGTTTAAATATATTGTATAAATAAGCCCTCCTAACTTTTTCAACTCAACCACAGCTCCCTTGACCCCCAAGGACTATCAATTTAGGCAATATTTAAAAACGTTCTCTCATTTGCCATTTTGATTCTAATTTCTTGTACAATTTTCTCTTCATCTTCTTCTCATTTCCCAGCATACATATTTTACAATTTGTATTTATTTTTTGTCCTGCTCCTTTAATGTTGCTGAAATTTCTTTTTACAGCGCTTTAGTCTCTTTTATTCCTCGTCGATTTCCATTAAAATTCAATTGAAGTGATATGGCCTGGGGTGGCGGTGGATTGGAATCGAATTCGGATTCGGAATGGGATCGGAAGTGCCCAGTCAACTATCCGTGTGTATATGTGTGTGTGTGTGATTTATCGAAGATTAGAGTAACATTCAAAATACAATTTCTGGCTAAGTGCCTGGCAAAGCAGAGAAATTCAAGCATTTTAGCAGCAATTCATGTGGGATTTCTCGGGTACGGCGGGTGATGGGGTGACCCACTCAAAAAACATACACATAAAACATATGGTTTGTTATAAAACATGATTGATAGGGACTTTAATGAACTATTTTAGCCATTAAATGAACTCAAAAAGACCTGAATAATTTAAATCTATATTGAAACTATTCTTAAAAGAGAAATTTAAATTAAAAACGATGCTAAAAAAGTTATTATTTTGGTTTTTACTTTACTTTTATTTACTTTTAAATATGGGCATTCGATAAACCTTAAATCAATATTTATCGGTAATGTTTTTTGGAGGAAACTAAAAATCGAAATTAAAAAGCTAACTAAGCAAAAAATTCATTAATTTCGAAGGCCTCCCTATGCCAGTTTCAACTTGGTTGTTCCTTCGCATTTGTCACCCTCAAGAAGCGCTTTCTAAATCGGTATAATTTTTTTAAGAGTTAAAATAAATAAATATAAAAAGAATTTATAATTTCCAAAGGCTTTTCTATGTGGTTTTTACTTGGTTTAAAAATCTGCAGCAATTACTGTCTTGAAAGAGGAAGAATATTCGCTTTCTATTACTTCTAAATCGATATTTTTTTAAGAAATTCAAGTTAAGGAAAACCCTTAAAGTAACTTCAAGCTAAAAATTAATTTTTTTAATAGCTGTCTGGGTTTATTTTTACTTTTTTAACAAAATCAACATTCTGAGTTCAAAATTTCATCCTGAAATCTTTATTTATCAATATACTTTAATTAAGCAGGAATTACAATTTACATAATTTTATTTGGACCTAACAAAGTCTCCCCAAAAGGCGGAACAAACATCTACCTTTGAGTTTATAAAGCCATCAACTTAATTTTTTGTGCGCCCAGCTTCCCTGGCCTTTCGTGTTACCCTATTGACGTTTTGTATGTATTTCCGATCCGCAGGTGATTACAAGACTTCCGGTTATGCGTTGCCCGAATTAAAACAAAAGTCTAGCCTAAACGGAAGTTATTTCCTGGCCGTGTATGCGAGAGTATAATGGCGTAACTATAACATTATCATTTTCAAACCGAAAATTTCTTTCGAAACCAGGCTTAAAAAAATTACAAAAACGGGAAGGGGAAGCACTACTTGTGCAGGCAGGCTCTCTGCATCACAATGGGGGAGATCTGAAAATCGAGTGGAAAACTAATTAAAGCAGATAAAGAGTCGCATTAAAACAATAGATAAAGTAAAGCCGGGGGTGCATGCATAATTGAGTTTGAGTTTCGGTTTGGGTTTCAGTTCGGAGTCGTCCAACTCAATTAAATTCATGTGCGCCGCGGAGTGATTTCCGTCCCGCTCGCCCCAGCCAGCTTTGCAGTCTCTTTTTTGCAAACAGTGGGGTGTTCTTAATAATTTTTTAAGATATTTCATATTTCAGTGGGGTGTTTTCAATGATTTTTTAAGATATTTCATATTAAATGTGAAAATAAAAAAAAAATTTGATTTTAAATTATTGGGAGAAAATTTGCACAGCTTTCATTACAACAATTTTTTAACACTGTTAAATAGTATTAATAATAATTTAGCAATCCAATTTTTGAGAATATTTACAAAGCTTTTATAAAAGTTTTATTTTTATCGAGGCGTTTATTATAGTTTTATATCACTTTTAAATGTATTATTTTCATATTAATAACACTATTTTTACTTGAAGTTCTAAACAATTTCTCTTAATCTAAGCTTATCCATTTGATACTAGTTTATTTTTTAACCTCTTGTGGCACTGTACTTTTTATGGCTTACAAGTTACATAGTTATGGCAACAACAACAACAACAAAAATAATAAAAAAGGTTGACTTTAAAACAGCCCATTTCCTATTGTTTTCGCAAATGAATTTGCAAACCCTATCTCCATCCATCTGCATCTGTGTATCCGTATCTGTATCTGTATCTGTGCCCGTATTTGCCGCTTATAATTACAACTAGCACAAACAATGGGTATTTGTGAAATTGTCACTGTTTAGCATATTTGGTCACGAAACGCTTGGCTACAGTTTTTGTATTCTTTATGAGGCATAACAACAATTTATGCGTTGGACCAATTTTCGAAAAACTCTCCGTGCCGATCCACAAAAAAAAAGCTGAAAAGTTGAAAAGTTGAAGTAACTGAAATTAAATGGAAATTTCAACAGGGATTTCCGCTTTTGATCATGTCACTAAAATAGCAGTCCACCAGCCACATTGCGACCTGTATCTTTTTGATCTTTTGTGCGTGTTCAGGCCACAGAGGGTGCCGTGAGCCAATTTTGGTAATGACCACAAATACATATATATATATATATACATATATTCATTCTGAAAAGCATATAAACTTTCGGCATGATTATGCATACCAAAAAGGGTGAACGCATGGCATTACACAATGGGCTTAATAGCCAAAGAATTACAATTAGATCAATAGAACGCCTTAAGAGAGGTTAGCATTCGCAACTGGTTCTGACTTTCAGAGACAAAATTCAACCCAAATTAAGATACAAATTCTTGTTTTATATGTTTTAATTGATTAATTTTTAAAGCAGTATTTTTAGTTTGAGAATGTTGTAGTCATATGAAACCTCAAATCAAACAACAATATTTTTCCTGCATTCACTCTTGGAAATGTCTTTTGTTCAGAAAAAAAACCTCACCCTCTTCTCTGTTCATTTATTTTCCCTAAAATATTAATAAAACCAATATATTTAAGGCCCAGCTAAAAAAGAGTACAACTTTCTACTTATTGTTGATATTTTTTCTTCCTACATGCCATCGGTGACCCAATAAATCCTATCAATGGGAAACTCTTGTGATGTCTCTGAAGACTCACTCGCTGGGCCAATTAGCATTGGAATTTACTATCTTTGCAGCTCTGTTTTTAATGTTTTTGTGGTTCCATTAATTAAGTAAGGAAATTTACGCTGAGATTTGTGCCAGTTTCTGACCCTAATCTTGGCTAAAAACCTTTTGTGCAGCAGGCTGCATTTTTTATGCCAATTAAGTGTCGCATGCAACGAACGGAGGCGTTGGCATCTTGGCAATAACTATGCACATAATAACCCAATTTGGGATTGCCATAGACAGTGTCAGCTACACAGTAAGATATAATATGTGATATATTTAAAATTTAATGTTGTATGTTTACCTTGAAATGTCAGCTAAAAATTTACCTCAAGTAGCGGGCATAAAGTTATGGTTTTATTTTCGAAAATATTATGTTAACGCAGGATAATTCCCCTGTTTCTCTCTCTGTATACTTCAGACTTTCGCCTGGGCAAGTGGTTCGGTTTTGTGCTTGGATTCCATGGGAAAATCTGTTGCAATTAGCTGCTCACTTTGCAAACAAGAAGCAGTCTGAAAGGCTGAGAACACGCAGCGAAAACAATTTCTAAACGCGCTCAAAACGACTTAATTATGAGTGAGAAATATGCGCGGCGAGCAACTGTATCCCAGTCTGTCTCCCAGTATCTGGCAGTACTTGTATCTGTATCTAATGCACTCACCAACCACCTGCCACCACCCACCCTCTGGCAGCCTTAATTGCTCCCACTCAATCAAAGCGGACCACCTTCATTAGACATTTGCGGTAAAAAGCTTCGGTAAAATTACAATAAAAAATATGGAGAGGGAGAGAAAAGGCACGAACATCTTATAACAAAAACCTACAAACCGAGTTCACACGACGTGATGAACCCGATGAATAATTAGCAGGCACTAGATGTATAATATCGGGGGGAGGGCATAGCATATAGTAGTTATAGCGCCAACAGTGACTGGCCATTAATCACGGCCGAGAATTCAAAATGTGACTCTTGCGAGGGTTATTTTTCTAAATTTCTCTCATTACTAGAGCAAATTGTGGCAACTTGGAGCACTCGGTAATGTTTAATTAAATGCAATTATAATTGTATGTATCACTTAGAACGACCAAGTTGGGCCAAGACCCGAAATGGTGATCTCTCTTGCGCCGCGGTGTGCCTTTCGTTTACCCTATTGAATTTCATATTTGGAATTTTCGTTCTACACTCGGGGCTCTTTTTTTTTGTGCATTCGCGAAACCATAGAAATATGTGTATATTTCGTATGGGAAATTAGTGAGCAATGTAAATAACTGTTAGGAGCTACTTACAGTAGTCTGCAATCTATTAAAGTGGCAGAAAATTTGTTTGTGTTAACAAATTAAAAACTTAAGTAGTCCCTCTAAAATTCTAAATTCCACAAACCATGTGAAATGGTAAAACTTTCAGTGAGTTAAGCCAGTTAAAAGCTGAAATAATTAATATAAATTTCCATATAGGCCAATCTAGGATACTGATGACGCTTAGGTTGCTGATTTTCGAAACAGATTTTTTGTATGTTTTTTTAGCACTTACAAATCGGAATTAAATATATTGCGAACCACTGTACGTATCACCTACCCCTCCTGAAAATTCCACTCTCGCCTTCCCTCAAAAAAAAGTGAATGCAGAATGCACTGTGTGAAAAATCGTAAGAAAAATATTTAAGAAGCTAGTTCAAAATAAAAGATAGATATTTAAGGGCTAAATGTTTATATTGATAATAAAATACTTGTGTCTTTAATTAGGCTTTCATTTCACTTCCATAATGTAATAAATACATATATGCTAGCTTTTATTTTTTGGTAACTTTAAACTAAGACTTACAATTAGGAATTAATATTTTATAACGTTTTATTAGAATGAAATGAATATATTATAATAATATTATAATAATTTCATACCCATTTCCGATATATTTCGAGTGTGAGGTCAAAGCTCGTTAACTTAATAATTCTTTCAGTAATTTCTTAAAATAAATCATTTCCAGTGTAAGAAGTCTCCCAGCTTGACCACAGGCATGCCCCTGGTATTGGTATTGGTGTTGGTCACACACTCACACACACCGAGACACCTCATCGCTTGCGGTCAACTCTCTTGTCAGCGACAATTCCCCATAGACTTTGTTAAACCTTAAAATTAGTTTAAGTATTTAGTTACCAATTTAGTGCGGAGCGGGGTCGAAGTGCCAACCGCCGGAGGGGGATGGACAGGGGTGGTGGAAAGGAGGAGTGTGTGGTGTGGTGGGGTGGGATGAGGAGGGGTTTCCCTGCTCCGCCGGGTAACTGCCGAGTGACCGAGCGTTGATGTTGTCGATGATGTGTGCGGTTTTTGTGGCAAGGAAGGCCTGAAAGCGAAGCTCTCTCTCTAGAGGGCTTCTGAGCGGGTTGATTAAGAACTGTGCCGAAGTGCTTTGTCAGTCCTAAAAGGTGAACTATTTATTATTAAGCTATTTCCCATCAGAACTACTTAGATAAGCAGAGGGCAGAGGCAGAGGGAAATCATGGGGAGTAAATATTTATTAAATGAAGAACTAGTGCCCGTTTAAATTGACACATTTTTGGCCTTTCGATCGGTGTAAAGTTGTCTACGCTTCGATACAATGTTTCAAGGATCAGGTTTCTGTAGCAAGGAAGCCTCAACTTGGGTGTCTTTGGCATGAGTCCTGTAAGAGTTCTCCAAGTGATCCGAATAAATACTTAAGTTACATATAAATAGTTAAGGGGGTAATTTAGTTTATAGTTTAATAGCCTTTCATTTAATTAATTATAGTATTAATAATTGCTAAAATAAAAAGCTTAGGTATCAGTAATTTACATTTAGAATCTAAAACTGTTGTACCATATTTTAATACTACCTTTGCAAAGGGTATTTTGATTTTAGTAAGCAGTTTGCCAGGCAGCGGTCGACTCTTTAAAGTGTACATATTATATTTATGAGTATCAGCAGGCGAGTTAATCTAGCTGTGTCCGCCTCTCTGTTTCTACTCATGTTGAAATCTCATTGTTGAGTTTTTTAATTCAATTTTCTACATAGTCTTCCTTCTATATTTATTTCGATTTTGCGTCAGAAAATTACCATATAATATAGAAACTATAAAAAATGCTAAATAAGAAACCTTAAGATAAAAATTAAAGCTGTGTTTTAAACATATTTCTAACTATTTCAAGCTACGAGCTATAAGCTAGTTATAGTGATTTCCCATATTCAGAAATTTCTTTCTTTGAATAAATATCTTCACAAGGGTATACATACTTCGGCCTGCTTAAATTAGCTGCTCGCTTTGTTTGAGTTACAAAATATCGTTTCAAATTTTACGCCACATATTTGGAATTATTATTATTTTTTTTAGGTCTTTTATAGTTTTGTATTTTTTTGTAGTTTTCTTGTTTTTTAATTCCCTGTTTGGTATTAAATTGTGTGGTTTTTGTGGTGGTGTCGGCCTTAAGTACCCCGCATTTCTGCAGCATTTTCCACTTGACAAAAGCCAGCCAAAAGGAGAGCAGATCGAGCAGGGGAGGGGAGGCGGAGAAAGAGTAGGATAAGGAGAAGAAACAGGCGAAGATGAAGCCGCAAAAGCGAAGACGCTTGGCCGTAAAACTTCGGCAACAACTTCAACTATTATGGCCAGTGGTCAAGCATTTAGACTTGGCCAGAAAGAAGGAGCTGTTCACGCACACAGAGGCAGCACAAACATTTTTAAACTGAAAGAAATACATTTATAAAGACAACACTTGCTGCTGCTGGGTTAATTCCCTCTAAACAAACTTTACTTGCAGTGTAGAACCTGGACAAGACGTCGCCAGTTGAAATTTCAAACCGCTGAAGCGCGGCTAAATGTGTTGAAAGCCGAAAGCTCAAAGAGAGGCTCTTTGATTGATGATTGCAGCTCAGGGTTGCCTTTCAACTGGCCAAAAAAGCGGACAAAAATCGAAAAAAGTCGGGCATTACCTCGACTATAAGATACCCGCCACTTGGCATTAAGTATAGATTTAAAAAAAAATATTCTATGGCAGTGAAAATATTGCCTATAACTTAAACGGATGGAAAAAACATACCAGGCTTAATCCTGCAGCCCAACATACCCCTTTAACTACTTTAACTAGTGGCCATAATAATACAGGAAATAACCAGAAGAGGCACAAATGAATACATACTTGTAAAATATATAAAATATACATTTTGGGTTATGTGAAACAGGCGGCAGAGAATGAAATGAAGTTGCCTGGCCGGCAGGCAGGTGAGAGATGAGGTCTGAAAAAGGCCGCGGATCATGGGCTCGTGATTAAGCGCCAAATGTATTCAAAAGATTGTAATTAAGGCCACAAAGGCTGCAGATCTGCATCGCCAGATAGCGCTTGTTAACAACAATCATACACACATGTATAATATATATACATATATATATCGCCGGCTTATATCCGCCGCTGACTCACGATGACGCACAATTGAATAATTATTGTTC